>SNQJ01S0013965.1:74313-139140 GCA_010110895.2 Picea sitchensis
TTTCTGAAACTCATACCAAAAATACTACAGACTGTCCACTATCCAATAAAACCAGTCCCACTCAATTTGGATACTCTAGGAAGAAGTTATGATTGTTTTACCTGGAACACCTTCTTGAGACTAGTCAATAGGACTAGTCCGATACCCTATCTTCCACAGGGTGTATATACAAATTTATGATGACCCAAAAGCTAAGCGTTTTAGCATAGATACCTTGATCGATCTGATAAATATCCTCCAAGCCATTCCTTCTGAAACGTTGTAGAAAAAATGTTATAGTGAAAATGTCAAGGTGTCTTAGATGTAGAAGCGAAACCCCAAGACCTTGAGCTCTGATACCATATGTTAAGAGAAAAATATCAATATAGTAGAAAAACCTTAGAAAAAGTACTCAATGACTTGAAAAGAGATAATTTCAGATAATAAGCCTCTTTGAGGGGGTAACCTCCTTTTGCCCCACTTAAATGTTCAAGTACAAGATGCTTCCAAATGAAAATGTCTCCTTGGTATATATAGGAAACTAGGAGGTATAATTACAACTAATGGAATAAATCCAACATAAATAAAATAACATTTCTAATGTAATATGCCCCGATTAAGGGGTAATGAGCCAATATTAGGGCTTAACAGATTTGAGATTTCTTATTCAATCTAATTCAACCTTATTTTCCATCTCTTTTGCCTCTGATACTGAATAAATCGGGCATGGATGATCCAGCCGAGTTGTTGTAACTGTATTGTGATTTATGTTTGATTTCAATTTGGTTATAACTTCATTCAGTTTCCTAAAACTCTGAATTGAAGAGGATCTTGTTTTCTGAGTTCTTCCTCCTTGGGTTGTTGGAAGACCGGATGTCCATAGCATAACTTTACGTTATCCTTACCATTCTTCCTCCTACTCACCTATACTACACCTTACTAACTAAATTTGAATCAAGACCTCATCTACATGTGCATACAAATCCAGTTTTTTGAGTTAAAGCGATATTTTCTTGAGTCTGTGACCATTTGACCCCCCTTAAATTTATTCATTGTGACATACAAACTGGTGGGTATTGGGCTTACCTACCCTACAATCAAGAGGTGATTTATAGTGCTAACACAACCTATAACTAATATGGCTATGCTCTTGAATTAGTGTCTAGGTTCCTTGACCTGGTCCAATGCAGAGTAAATGACACCTCCAAATTATTTACTAGAGAGAGGTCCAAGAAAGAGAAAGAACATATTTTTTGTAGGATAAATGAGAAAATAAGGATGGATACAGGGACCTCCAAAACTAAAGGGAATATGTCATAGACACAAGAAAAGGATTTGAAGACTCTAGCAACAATGGGCCAACATAATGATACTCTCAAGATCCATCTCCCTTCTCTACCACTTGGCATGTTTTTATAATCCAAAAAGGTGGTTGGAGTAGTTATCCACGAGAAATAGGAGGTCAGGAACTGGATGAACCTATAAACCCTGCCCAAAAGTTCATAATTTTGTGTTTTTTCTTAGCCAAATAAATGCATACATTCTCCACAAAAGATAAGCTAGCATACATACTCGCTATGCATAACTATTAGGCGTGTATGGCCTGAAAAATGAGGTTTTTCCATAATTTATGAGGAGGAACGAAGGGGGATTGTGTTTTTCAAGTAGGGAGGGGATTTATCAATTATTACAACATGTTCATCTATGTTTTTAGGTGGAAAACGATTTTATAACAATTTTGGGATAGGGGCTAGCCCTAAGAAGAATAAAACAAAATATGTAGAAACAAAAGAAAGGAATAATACTCTAAGAAGATTAGTGGTGTTTAAAGCCATTAGTTCATCACCTAAGCACAAAATATTGTGATCATAACATCACAATTCATCATTGAACATATCATTCATCCATATATTAATGATCCATGGGGTCCTTTACTTATATTCTTCTGGTCTAACCAATTTGCTTGAAATGGGGAAGATCTGGTCCACAAACAATAGTTGGCGGTTGTAATGGTTTCCAACAAGTCCACATTTTCCTGTTGGCTAGATGACTTTCCTAGTTGATTAGACCATCCATTCATCCAACACATAGTTTATTGATCAGTTGGTCAATCCATTGTCGGACTGTCCCCAGTTGTTAGTTGACCTCCTAACCAACTATCTCCAATGGCTAGTCGACTACTAGACTGACCATCTCTAGCTATCAATTGACCACCCGACTGACTATCTCCAACAATTATTTAACTTCTCAATTTATTTTCTATTAGCTGGTTTCTTGACCGACTATCTATAGTGGAGGTGTGATGAACCATCAAAACCTAAGGTTCCAACATTTTTGAGACTACAATCTTATAAGTAATCCACACTAAGGAAAAAGAAGAATAAAAATTTAGCTCCAAAATTTTATGGACCCTACAAGATTATTTGCATTATTAGACGAGTGGCGTGTGAGTTATATTTTACTTCTTTTCACATTCATAAGGTTTTTCATGTATTTCCTAAAAAAGGTTTTGGGACAAGCTATGTSAGTTCAAAGACAACTTCMAAAATTAGAGAAAGAAGGGAAGTTGATTCTTGAGCCAATTTTTTTTATAGATCAATGTTGTCTATCTCTTTGCAATAGAACCATTATGGAGTACCTAATAAAGTGGAAAAATATGCCTCTAGAAGGAGCTACTTGGGAAAATAAGAAGTTGGTGAAGGAACAATTGAAATTACAATCTTTGAGGGAAAATAGTTTTTAAAGACGAGGGATATGTTAAGGCCATTGGGCCCCAACATTAAGGCCCTAATAAGAATTCATTGTTATTTTATTTTTTATATTGGTAGGTCGGATATAACCTTTCATTGTACCCTTTTATTATAATTGTACCCTTTGTCTCCTACATATATACCAAGGAGACCTAGTATTAAGCTCATCATATATTGTCTACTAAAATGGATATATTGTAAACGGAGGTTTCCCCCTCAAAGTGGATTGTATTCATTGAATTTCTTTCATTTTCAAAGTGCTTGGCTCACAACACCACATGTTTGAGAAATGGGGGATAGCATGGAATCCACACATACCATGTTCGTCAAAAAGGTGCACCAATTTGTGGGAGGCATAGCTTTTTCATAAGATATATGATTGAGGTGTTTAATACACCACTAGAAAGGTCTGAGAGTGTAGAACATTGCCAAGGGTCTGTGCATAAATTCTAGACATTGTAACCCCAAACAATGTTTTCTAATGCCTCAAAATGGATCCAGAAGGTTCCAGACCTATTGACGTGGCGTTTATGACACACTGTCAACTGGAAGGGAAGATTTGTTCTGGGGTTGTATAGTTAACCCAATCTATTTAGAATAACCTACCCTGACGTGTTTTAATGGCTCCGTTAGCCAATGAAAATACTAAAGAGACTAAGAAATGTAAAAACTATTTATTTATCTAACGTTATTTCGTACGTTTAAACAATAATCCTATCTATTAATATATATATATATATATATATAATTTTACTATGTATAGTTGGTATGTACGGATACAAGGTTTGCATAAAGCCTTGTAAAAATGAAAGTTTAAATAGTGAAACAAAATTTGAATAAAATATAAGACTAAGGAAATTATTCTATTACTATAAGTAGAAGACAATAAAATGAATGAATAAGATTTGAAATGATATAATTGTAATGAACAAAGCATTGAAGTTTGAATAATTTAATCCTTATTCATTCGTAAAATAAATCAAATAAAAGGAAAATTAACTAACATGATGTTGATCAGCTGTAAATAAAAATCTCTAAGCTATTTTGTCTTTATGTGTAATATAATATCCTCTTAACCTGTTGCCAAGCATAAATCTATGACAATAAGAAAAGAATGATATTTCCTGAGATAACTCAAAGAATTTTATATTTCCAAAAGCAAAACAGAAATAAAAATGTATTTTTCTCAGGTGGCTTTATATTATTCAAAAGTTGAAGATGAAATCAACTCCAATCTCCGGAAAATGCTATAATCAAAATCTAACATTTGACATAAACTCAAAATTTATAGACATTTGATTATCTATAGAGATTATGATCACCAAAATAATGGACCATGCAAGAGATAAGAACAACATGAACACATAAGTGTTGAACAGACTAAAGCTAATTCACAACATATATGTTTTCGTGCCCAAAAAATATATAAAAGACAATAATCACATTGTACAATTTACATAAGGACTAAATCCAAAAAGAAAACTTCATTTTATATATTTCTCAAAAAGATAATACCATCATCAGGTCCAAGGAGAATCGCCCCTTGTCTCTCGGCAAGCACACGTATTTAAACTAAGTTCATGATCTGTTTCTCATATTTTACAAGATAGAGACAGGTCCATTTTAATAATGTCTTTACTAAAAAATAAACAAAAAATAGGTCTGATGTAACAACCATTCAAAATAGTTACATAATCAAAATATTCTTAAAACTGTTTTTAAAGAGAAACTTGCAAATCCGGAGCATCTCCAATAATTTACTTGTCCCATCAACCTTTGCAAATCAAATTGCTTCACATCTGAGAAGAAAAACTAAATTTTAATTTAAAAAAAAAAAAATCTAATAAACTAATAAAAGACAAGCTACATAATCTATGATTCTATAGCTAGTCTAATAAAAATAAATAAAACAATTTGAGTTATAACAAAGCAAACCAAAATTTAATTCCAAGAAGAATGTTTACCCATTAAACATTTGAAAAAGAGGCATGAGATCATTTCGATTTGATAACATCATTGAAGCTGGAATAATTTCTTATAACAATGTCCCCTGACTTCTTGAACCTTTTTCTATCCTTGGGGAGGTTTGTTGGATGTTGGCTTTCAGATTCTCATTTTCTCTTTCCAATACCAAGTTATGAGCCATAACCTAATTTAGTTGAGCTTGCAAATAAGGGATATCCTGGTAATACGTTTGGATCCAATTGAAACAATCCTCACAATATACCTATTCCAAATTCAGTAGTGAGCGAGTATGATCTGATTTTAATGGTTTATCTTCCATCATAACCCTTTTCAAATCATATTGGATTCCTAAAATCCCCTCTTGTTCTTTTAGAAATGGAGGCAAGTTAGAAACAAAATCATATTGGGGAGAATCCATTCTAGTGGCATCAGAACTGATGTCTTCAACAAAGATTGTATCCTCAATGAAAACTATGGGAACAAGTTTATCACAGATCTGATGTCGATTCATGGTCATCCTTGACAAAAGTCTTCCATTCCTTTTATTTCTGAAATCTAAATCATTAACCCTCTATGTGTTTTGCTTACTCTGTCTTTTGATTTTAATTTTATCTTCATTAACCAAGTTTTGTACAGGATCAGGGACGATAGGTGACTTATCCCTTAGATGACTTAGAACTTCCTCCAAGGACTTCTTTGGAACGAATTCACACTTCTTGGAGGTGACCTCAACTATTGGACAAAAATCAATAGGGGTATCAGGAGGTAATATAGGGTCTTTTGAGACTTGTATTTCAACTCAGAAAATTTGCAGAGAATGAGATGAAATGCTTGGGTAGATAGGATCATCAACACATAGATATAAAATATGGACAGACTCATATGGAAATGAAACAAATCCATTCCTAACAAGAAAACCTTTCCAACTATCTCCTATCTGTAGCAACTGGGCATTAATAAGAGCCCGAATTAAACCATGGTGGAAAAGACTGGATTCAAAGTTGGGATTTTGTCTTTTGTAGAACCTGGACATCTTCTGGAGACTTCTAAGAAAATAAAATGGCAAGTTCAACTTAAAACCCATGAATACCATCAATAGGCGCACATAAAATAAAAACACATGTCCATAACATCCCTCACAGGTGACGAACTATTTAATTATTAGCAACAAACCATGCCAACGAGTTTTGAACAATTGGATGGGTGTACCTTTAATGTTATAGCACGATTTTTTGGATACCATCAGTAGATGCTAAGGGATACCTTATATCTTTAGGTTTTTGAACCAACGGTCCCCTTCCTGCGACAAAGCCATGGCCTCTACTATGGATTCTTCATTTACTTGTAATTATAGGTCACCTATTTTAGCTTTTTTATCGTCAAAAGTCTTGGCGAAAGCTTGTGCGACTTCCAGATTAAAAAACTCAAATGAATGTACAAATTTAACCCAATTGAAAAGGACGAGGTCATCTACAACATTGTCATGAGAAAGAAGAGCCTGTGAGCCATTCAAATCCACCCTAACTATAGGAGCCATTATCTTGATTACGATATACCAAAAGATGCAGAAAGGAGGAGTTTGTGTTTGAGCCAACCCGAAATAAATGGTATAGTTGGCATGGTCAAAGGTGACCCAAAACTAAGATCTCAGGAGGATTCTACCAATACTCCCACCCGAAATGTTGATTAAACCCCCACACCAGAGGACAAATACACTCAAAAACCACCTCGCCTGCTAAGAACCTAATCCCTGGTTATGAATAACCATCCATACGATGAAATGAATGTAATCTCTGGTGAAGAGGACAAAGAGGTAAGAGTTTTAGAGCACGATCACTAGCTGGGTTATACATTGATTACACCGTGACATAAAAATTAAAGGCAACATTCAGACATATGGTAATGTCATAAATTTAGAACCAAAATCGCCAAAGGTAAAGTAATAACTAATACTTTGAAAATTGATTAAAGCATAACATAAATCAATTGCGATTTGGTTCTATTCTTATGCCATAAAGTTTTTACATAACCATATACTCATCAAGCTTAAACGTTTTGTGATTTTAGGTGTTTCAAAGGCTCATCTGGTTTTACAAGGAGAGAAGCCTTTATAGTTTATTTAATGTGTTTTACAAGAAGATTTCAATTTCATGCTTGACAATCATGAAATTGAAATGGGTAAACGAGATGTTTATCGATCAAATAAAACTCAAAATAAAAATGCTCAATCAAGCAATTACTTAAAAACCATAATCAAACTCTTCGTAGACAAAATTAGGTAGCTAATAAAAATTTCCTTTTCCATTCTCTCGTTTCAAAGATCCACGAAATGATATGAATATTTTTATACCAACAATGGCGACTCAATGGGCGAAGCAGTTATCTCTGCATGATCTAAAATTTATATCAGGGAAAATAAAGATTCGAAAATCAGTAAAAACAACTTTGAAGCAGATTAAAAGTATTAAGATTAACTCAGAAAATTAATATATTCATATTCGCATAGAGTGCCCAGCAGATGATTGTAACTTGAAAGTTAGTCTTGATAAAAAAGACGATGATATTTATGAAGATAAATTCAATACCGTTGACAGGGCCACTGCATCCAATAGGCATTCATAGCCTCGACATGGATGCCATTTAACCCACTCAAGTACTTTAATCCTATCCAAACGTCATCTATCCATGTTATGAAATTTTTTATATATGATCAACTTAAAAACATACCTTATAGATCTTGAACCCGACATTGCTTTGCTACCAGCAGGCTTGTTTAGTACCTCGATGAAGTTGCCTTGGTATCATGTGCACATTTACCCACTGCCAATAGGCTTGTTCAGTACCCCGGAGGGTTTACACACATTTACCAAACGTTAAAGTGTTTCCAACTCTCCTTATCTATTTCTAATGATAAATTTTGAGATTTCATGTTAACAGGAGAGCGTGGAGATACTGAAGATTTGATAGCCAGACATACATWTGTTCGATCATTATTATTGCTTTTTTGTTCTTTTAAGAATTGATAGTTTTAATGGMGGTTTAAACATTTATATTTCAAACAAGAAATCATCTCAAGGATGGGGAAGCACTTTGAGTTGATCTCATTASAGATGAGACAGTGTAAAATTTTTAAAGGTGATCGTACCTCCCCAAGATCTTGACATAAATTCAGGAAAAATATTTTGGCAGAGACTTCTACAATAAATTTCTTATAAATCATTGATCTGAGTTAAAAMTTAACATTTAAGATGCTTGAAATGTTTCAAACTATCGTTAGTGATAAATTGGATTATAAAAATTCCCCTCAATAATGGATTTTGATTTTAGAAATAACTTTTAAAAACAAAAAAGAAAGCAAAGAAAGTAACAAAAATAGTCAATCAGAAAACAAACATAAAAATAAACATCATAGGGATATTTACAGGGGGCAGGTCTTATTCTTCTTAGGCGAAGTATTTCCTGAAAGTCTATCCATTCACCAGAAAAGTGTCTCGCTGTCCCTCCAAATTCTGCAAACGAAAGGAGCTAGGGCCAAATTTTTCTGCAATGACAAAAGGTCCCAACCACAGGTTTTGAAGCTTAGTGTATTCTCCTTTATCGCCATGTTCTTTGTCCCATTTGAGGGCCAAATATCCTACGTCAAAGTTTCTATTTGAGGATGAAATTGTACCAAACCATTTTTTAACAATTTGTTGGTGCTGGTGTAATTTTTGTTTTGCTTGTGTCCTAACTTCTTCTAATTGTAGTAAAGCGTTTATTCGATTCTCTAAAGGGGGAGATTATTCCTCCTAAAATTTCTAAGATAATTGCAGTGAAGGGAGAAATATGTGGGGAGGAAGGATAGATTCTTTTCTGTAGATGAGGAATAAAGGAGAATTACCGATGGAATCTTTTAGAGTGACCCTGCCAACCCATAGTGCGTTATATAATGCATTGCGCCAATTTTTGTGATTTTCCGACACTGTTCTTTTTATTATTTTAATCATATTTTTATTTGTTGACTCAGCCAAGCCATTTCCTTGGGGATAATAACTGGAAGAGTATTTTAGCTTAATCCTTTTTTATAAGGAAAAAACATTCATGTCCAAGGAAGAAAAATAATAAGCATTATCGAAAACTAAACATTAAGGTATTCTGAAACGAGTGATAATATGAGAATCTAAAAATGAGATTACATGATTCGTGTTTACTACCCTTAATGGTAAATCTTCATACCATCTCGTAAAATAATCCATTGTCATGAGAATGTATTTGTTTTGCTGCAAAGAAGGTGGGTTAATTGGTCCTATGATATCTAGACCCCACTGCTGAAATGGTGTATCTACTGTAACGGGCTGCAAGGGAAGTGAAACCTTCTTGACCCTCCCTACAACTTTTTGAAAAATTATACATTTGTGAGCCACAACATGAGCATATTTAAATAATGTGGTCCAATAGTAACCATCCCTAAGTAATTTGTGGGAAGTTGTGTCTCCACCAAAATGAACCCCGATATGAGTGGAATGTAACTCAACTAGTACCTTTTTAGATTCTTCCTTTTCTAGGTAGTGCATAAATACACCATCAAAATTCTTCTGAAACAATACATCATTAATCAATTGAAAAGACACAGATATGAGCCTTAGTGCTCTTCTCTTTTTTGGATCAATATTTCTAGGAGTAGTTCCATGCAGTAAATAAAATATGATATCATTATACCATGAATTAGGCACAGTTTGTATACAACATATTTGTGTTTCATTATGCATATTTTCAGCTGGTGTTGTTAGTTGATTTTCTAGTATTTCAACTGAATCAACCACTAATTTGAAAATTGATTGAACTCTAAAAATTTGTGTGGGTATGATTTCAAGATTGTACTCTTGAAGGGAGGTCATCCAATTTTCCCTTTTCTCCCCAAGTTCCTTCTGAGCTAACATATTTCTTATAGCAGGGTAAGGGAAAATGACTTTTATCCTATATTTCAACAGGTAAGGTCTGAAATGTTTAACTTCCTTAAATACAACGTATTCTTTTTGATCTACTGCGGGATAATTTAATTCTTCTCCTTTAAAATGAGAACTCATAAATTAAATGGGTATTTCAATGTTTTCAACCATTTTCTGAGTAAGCACAATAGCATACAATCTGTCTGTTGCAAAAGTATACAACGTGAAATCTTTGGAGAAATCAAGACTCATCAAGGAGGGAGCTTCGGTTATATATTTTATAATGGAATTGAAAGGAAGGTTCTCTTGTGGTCCCCATTTGAAAAGAAAATCATGTTTAATCATGTTTTGCAGAGGCCTAACCATCTCAGAAAAACTTGGAACAAAGCGTCTTACGAAATCTATTTTACCCAAAAAATATTGCATTGCCTTTTTGGAAGATGGTGGAGGGATATTGGAAATAGATCGTGTTCGTATGGGGTCTATTATCATTCATTCTTTTGAAACTATAAATCCAAGTAATCTTCCCCATTCTACTGTAAACAATGACTTCTTAGGATTGAGTGAAATATCAAATTTACGACAATGTTCTAGTACATCCCTAAGATGCGACAAGTGATCTTTTTTGTTCATTGAAAAGACAGTGACATCATATAACTAGACAACAATTACTGGTTTATAAGGCCACGAAAATAAATATCCATTTCCCTCTCGAAAGTGGCTCCGACATTAATCAATCTAAAAGGAATTTTTTGGTAGGCATAGGTGCACCATGGGGTGCGGAAAGTGGTTTTCAATTGATTCGATGGAAACATAAGGACCTGGTTATATCCAAAAACCATCTAATAAATATAGTCTTTCCTAACTAGATACTTGTTGCAAAAATTTTTCCATCGGAGGAACATGATCATTGTCTTTATCAGAGGATTGGTCTAAGTTACGAAATCAACACAAAGTCAAATTTCTCCATTCTTATTTCTTACCAGGACTAAGTTGGATACCCATTGGGTATGCCGAACTAGGAAAATGATTTTGGCAGTTAATAATTTATTTTGTTCCTTTTTAATTGTGGGTTCTAATTTGGGATGCATTTTCCTAATTTTTTTTCTGAAATGGTTGGGTTTGGGGCTTCATAGGAATTACATGTTGTATTATGTTTGGATCAAAGGTTTTCAAATCGTTGTATCTCCAAGCAAATAGATCTTTAAATTATTTAAACAAATTTATGAATGCAGATCTTTCTTTTTGAGAACACTCTTTGCCCAGGTTAATATTCTGAGGATTATCTTGCGTTCTTAATTTTATAGTTTCATAAAGTAACGAGGAACTGTTTGTTTTGCAATTAACCACTCCCCTAAACTTGTCATGTAYATCATAAAAAATTTCTAATCTAACAACAAACTTAGGGATAGAGTTTACCAGATCAGATGGTATTTCCGYAGAACGAGGGTCAAATATTACCGAAAAATCATGGAGATTTTCATTGTGAGTACTTTCCTCAATTACAAMATCTTGGATTGTGTCCTCCATATGCATAAAATTTATGATTTGTTGGTCACTGTCAAACACTCTCCAAATGGTAATATTATTAGGGATGGATGTCCTGCATAACAATTCAACGAAAAATGCATTAGGAGAAAAACCTTCAGCAGGTAATAATTTTGACGTGACATTAGCCAATAAATGATCTTCAGAATTATTAGATCTAGGAATAGAACATATGTTAAAAGCGAGAAATTTATGTATTAAGTTCCATACCTCGGTTTGGTAGTTTTTGAGATGAGGTGATAAACAATGAATAATGTTTCTTACCTGCTTAACTACAATTTTAGAATCACCAAACACCATCAAGCTTTGCACCTTAAAATCCAATGCCTTCTTTAGTCCTTGTAGGAGTGTTAGTACATTCAAATTCTAATCAACATGCAATGAATGTATTATTACCTTTGGGGTCGATCAGGACACAACCAACATCGGCTCCTTCACGATATTTATATGCATCAAAGTATAAAGACCAGATTTCATCACTATCAACAATGTTTGCATCATTTTTCAAAATTATTTCCTGAGAATGGGCTGATATTTCAGATTGTTGTTCTGGGTTTGTAAAAGTGGATATTTTAGTCATGAAATCCCCAAAAAAGTGTCCATTCCTTGAGCTTCAATTGTATTTACACCAGTGGTGAAAGTCTGATTCGAATAGTTTAGATGTATAATAGTGTACTTCAAAGAATGTTCTCTATTAATTTTGATCTTGTTAGGCTCGTTATTTTTTGGTGACCACATATGAGACCAATCTGTAGAGAAATAACCGTGCAATTGTTTGGACCAATCTCTTCTCAAGAACAAGACATAAACTTTTGGAATATCAACAACAACTATATCAATTACCTGGTGCACTTTTGGGTTAGATGACAATCTAATCAATACATTGTTAATTTCACCAACAACTGTGACATTAGTTTTGTCTAACTTAATGATTTTCAAATCAGAAGGTTTCACTATATCATTAATGTTTTGACAAATAGACATAGGTATTGCATTCGATGAGGCCCTAGAATCAACCATACAGTGATGCACATTTCTGTTGAAAATTTTGAAAGTTAACAAGAATGGTGGTACATGTTTTCGTGGTGTGGGAGCATAACTATGTTGATTATTTACTACTGTATCTGAAATTATTTCATCTAAATTCCCTACAGCCTTATCTGATGTGTCCTTTTTATTCTGATCTTCAGGCGATCTATTACTCACAACATCTTTCATTTTATTAATGCCATTTTCTGCTATTTTTTTATTTAAAGGATCATTCTGTTTACTATTATCATCTATACTTCACATCATTTTCTGTAGGATAAGAGGGAATTTAAGCAGTTCAAAAATAGATATATTTTCCCTTGGTTTTTTAATATATTCAACCTGATCAAATTCTAAATCTAGGAAATAGGGTTTCATGTTGTTTCAATCTGTTTTGTTTGTTTGGATACCGTATTCTTACTTGTCTCAGGTGAGGATGTGTTTTGCACCTTACTTTGAGTGTTATATGGGTGCTGATGTTTATAGACAATTTCAAAATTGGCTTAGAAAATACTGTCAAAAAGATGTTCGAAGATTGGGGTAGATGATTCCTCCTCATTAGGTGTTTCTTCTTCACCTATGTCATTTTGGTTTTCAGGTGGTACAGAAAAAACACTATCATTTGCATCTAATATTGCTTGTAAATCATACTGTAACCCTCCAAAATTCAAACCTTTTGTGGTGGGATTTGGTCTGTTTGGAGGAAAAGGTTTCCTAAAAGGTGGCCTAAAGTTTCCTTTACTTGAAGATGCTTCTTCAACAGATCTTTTCAAGTCTATGAATTGATTATATAACTTTTGAAAGGCTTTTGGTAAACCCTCCAAATCTAAAGTTTCTTGTTCTTTTTTAATTTAGGAAGGTCAGGTAAAGATTTCTATTTTATTTTTAGAAGAGGAAGTTGATTCAGCTTCCATATTTAGATTATCATTTAAACTAAGAATGTACTTTTCAATTAGGATTTCCTCCTCAAAATATTCTAGTAATGTGCTTTTCTTAGACATCTTAACCCATATAGCTATATTATGATGTAGGGATTTAGCATAGTATGCAATAATCAAGTTTTTAGCAGGCATCAATTCTGTAGGAATTTTATTTTTAAACATAAGGAATCTCTGAATGAAATCTTTGAATTTATCTTTGGGGTTCATTTTCATGTTGGACAATTCCATTACCCAAATTTCTGGAGATTTATCATCCCCAAACGTTTCTAAGAAAAAGGTCTCAAACTTATCCCAAGAAGCGATATATTGGGATTGTTGTGAAAAATACCATGTGGAGGAATTTCCTTCAAAAGTGTAAGGGAATAACATGCAAACAAAATATTCTTGTTCGGCATTTCTTAGCCTAACTGCTAACATGAATTTTTTGATATGGTCCTCAGGTGATTGCTTCGAATTGAGGTCAAATTTGGGTAACCATTTTTCAGGATGTTTGGGTAACGGATGTTGAGGTTCGGGCACGGCCACAACATCTTGATTCAGCCAAGCTCTGAAGGGATTTTTTGGATTATCCATGGGAGTTGGAGAGAGTGAATTTTGAGATCGCCCAGATGAAGAATTGCC
This sequence comes from Picea sitchensis, assembly GCA_010110895.2. Lineage (NCBI taxonomy): Eukaryota > Viridiplantae > Streptophyta > Pinopsida > Pinales > Pinaceae > Picea > Picea sitchensis. Next base: position 88,075 of record SNQJ01S0013965.1, read on the forward strand.
TTCGTCAGAGGATTCCTCTCTTGAAGAGGGTGGAGAAGTCATAGGTGGGGATGAGGGAAGACCAAATCCTCCAACAACTTGGATTAGTGCTTCAAAAGGATCGGTAATAGTATCACCTAATGTGTGATCAAGAAGACGATTGCCAAGAGGATCTTCTTTCTGATTGGAAAACTCAAGAGGCTGATTTAACTATCTACTAGTTTGTCTATGTCAGGATAGTGCACCTTGAGTTCTCGAAATTGATGGGTGAGAATTACAAATAATTTCTTGTACATTGAACCATTGAGGGATCTGTTTCATAAGTTCAATAGGAATGTCAAGTGTAGCTTCTGAAGTAGTGGCTGGATTAGGTATAATGGTAGGGTTTGAGAGACTACGTGTTATGGAATGAGAATATTATTCAGGGGAGTCTTATGACCTCTTTGTGCCATCAATGACTTTCAGGCCCTCCTTCTAGTGCCATTGGTTGACGTGGAGTTTATGAAACACCATCAACTAGAAGGGAAGATATGGTTCGGGGTTGTCTATTTAACCCAAGCCGTTTAGAATAACCTACCTAGACGGGTTTTTATGGCTTCGTTAGCCAATGAAAATACTAAAGTGACTAAGCAATGTAAAAGTTATTTATCTATCTAACCTTATTTTGTGCATTTAACCAATAATCCTATCTATTAATGTATATATATATATACCTAACATAGAGTTTTATTATATATAGTTGGTATATACAGATACAAGGTTTGATAAAGCCTTGTAAAAATGAAAGTTTAAAGAGTGAAAAAAAAATAAAAAAATATATAAGACTAAGGAAATTATTCTATTACTATAAGTAACATACAATAAAATGAACGAATAAGATTTGAAATGATATAGTTGTAATGAACAAAGAATTAAAGTTTGACTGACCTAATCATTTTTCATTCGTAAAATAAATCAAATAAAAGGAAAATTAATTAACCTGATGTTGATCAGCTGTAAAGAAAAATCTTTAAGCTATTTTGTCTTTTTGTGTAATGTAAGCTCGTCTTACCCTATTTCCAAGCATAAATCTATGGAAAGATGCAAATAATGATATTTCCTTAGATAACTCAAAGAATTTTATATTTCCAAAAGAAAAACATAAAGACAAATGTATTTTTCTCATGTGGCTTTATATTATTCAAAAGATGAAGAGGAAATCAACTCCAATCTTTAGCAAATGATATAATCAAAATCTAACATTAGAAGGAAAATCAAAATGTATAGACATTTGATTACCCACAGAGATTATGATCACCAAAATAATGGACTATGCAAGAGATAAGTACAAGATGAATGCATAAGTGTTAAATGGACTAAAGATAATTCATAACATATACGTTTTCATGCCTAGAAAATATATAAAAGACAATAATCACATTGTACAGTTTACATAAGGACTAAAGAAAAAATAAAACTGAATTTCATATATTTCTCAAAAAGATAAGCCCATCATCAGGTCCCAAGAGAATCACCCCTTGTCTCTGGGAAAGTACCAAAATTTAAACTAAGTTCATGATATGTTTCTCATATGTTACAATATAGAGACAGATCCATTTTAATAAAGTCTTTACTAAAAAATAACCAAAAAATAGGTGTGATGTAACAACCATTCAAAATAGTTACATAATCAAAWTATTCTTAAAATTGTTTTTAAAGAGAAACTTGCAAATCTGGAGCATCTCCAATGATTTTCTTGTCCCATCATCCTTTGGAAATCGAACCCCTTCACACCTGAGAAGAAAAATGAAATTTTAATTTAGAAAAAAGAAATCTAATAAACTAATTAAAGACAAGCTACATAATCTATGATTTTGTAGCTAGTCTAATAAAACAAAATAAAACAATTTAAGTTATAACAAAACAAATGAAATGTTAATTCCAAGAAGAATGTTTACCCATTAAACATTTGAAAAAGAGGCATGATATAATTTCGAGTTGATAACAACATTGAAGTTGGAAGAATGTTTTATAACAATATCCCCTAACTTTCTGAACCTTTTTCTAGCCATGGGGGAATTTTGTTGGATGTTTTCTCTCAGATCCTCATTTTCTCTTTCCAATACCAAGTTACAAGCCATAACTTGATTTAGTTGAGCTTGCAAATAAGGGATATCCTAGTAATACCTCTCAATCCAATTGAAACAATCATCACAGTAAACTTGTTCCAAATTCGGTAGTGGGAGAGTATGATGTGAGTTTAATGGTTTATCTTGCATCATAACCCGTTTCAAGTCATACTGGATTCCTGAAAACCCCTCTTGATATTTTATAAATGGAGGCAAGTTAGAAACAAAATCATATTGGGGAGAATCCATTCTAGTGGCATCAGAACTAGCGTCTTCAACATAGATTGTATCCTCAATGACAACTGTGGGGACTGGTTTATCATGGATCTGATGTCGATTCCTGGTCATCCTTGACAAAATTATTCCATTCCTTTTATTTCTAATATCTAAATCATTAACCCTCTGTTTTTTTCTTACTCTGTCTTTTGATTTTAATTTTATCTTCATTAACCGAGTTCTATAGAGGATCAGGGGAAACATGTGCCTTATCCCTTAGATGACTCAGAACTTCCTCCAAGGACTTATTTGTAATGAATTTTTTCTTCTTGGAGGTGACCTCGTCTATTGGACGAAAATCAATAGGGGTATAGGGAGGTAATCCAGGGTCTTTTGAGACTTGTAATTCAACTTGAAAACTTTGCAGAGAATGGGATGAAATGCTTGGGCCGGTAGGCTCATCAAAAAACATAGGTAAACTATGGACATGTTTATATGGAACTGAAACAAAACCATTCTTAACAAGAAAAACATTCCAACTATCTCCTATCTTTAACAACTAGGCATTAACAAGAATCCGAATCAAACTATCGTGGAAAAGATTGGTTTTAGATTTGGGGTTTTGTCTTTAGTAGAACTTGGACATCTTCTGGAGACTTATAAGAAAATAAATGGAAATTTTAACTTAAAACCCAGGAAGACCATCAATAGGCACACACGAAATAAAAACAATAGTCCATAGTGTCCCTCATAAGTGACGAACTATTTAATTATCAACAACAAACCATGTCAACTAGTTTTGAACAATTGGATGGGTGTACCTTTAACGTTATAGCACAATGTTTTGGATACCATTAGTAGATTCAAAGGGATACCTTCTATCTTTAGGTTTTTGAAACAGTGGTCCCCTTCCTGCGACAAACCCATGGCCTTTTCTATGGATTATTCATTTACTTGTAATTGCAGGTCACCTATTTTAGATTTTGCACCATCAAAAGTCTTGGCGAAAGCTTGTGCGACTTCCTTATTAAAACCCTCAAATGAATATACAAATTTAACCCAATCGAATAGGGAGAGTTCATCTATGAAATTGTCGTGAGAAAGCAGAGCCTGTGAGCCATTCAGATCCACCCTAACTATAGGAGCAATTATCTTGATTACGATATACCAAAAGATGCAGAATGGAGGAGTCTGCGTTCGAGCCAACTTGAAACAAATGGTATAGTTGGCTTGGTCAAAGGTGACCCAAAAAATAATATCTAGGGAGGATGCTTCCATGACTCCCACCCTAACTGTTGATTAAACCCCCACACCAAAGGAACAATACACTCAAAAACCACCTCGTCTGCTAAGAACCTAATCCCTGGTTACGAAGCACCATCCATATGATGAAATGAATGTAATCTGTGGTGAACAGGACATAGAGGTAAGGGTTTCAGAGCACGGTCACTAGCCAGGTAATACATTGATTAGACCGTGACATAAGAATTAAAGGAAGCATTCAGATCATATGGTAATGTCATAAATTTAGAACCAAAATCTCTAAAGGTAAAGTAATAACTAATACTTTGAAAATTGATTAAAGAATAACATAAATCAATTGTGATTGGGTTCTATTCTTATTCTATAAAAATTTTACATAACCATATACTCATCAAGCTTAAATATTTTGTGATTTTAGGTGTTTCAAAGGCTCATTTGGTTTGACAAGGAGAGAAGCCTTTAGAGTTTATTTAATGCATTTTACAAGAAGATTTCAATTTCATGCTTGACAGTCATGAAATTGAAATGGGTAAACGAGATGTTTATCGATCAAATAAAACTAAAAACAAAAATTCTCAATCAAGCAATTACTCAAAAACCACAATCAAACTCTTCGTAGAAAAAATTAGGCAGCTAATAAAAATTTCCTTTGCCATGCTCGTGTTTCAAAGATCGATGAAACAATATGAATATTTGGCTGCCAACAAGACCCCAATTTTCCAAACTGATACCTCCCACTAAAATGGGTCTGCAAGATTGTTCCTCCAATTTTTGTTCACCTATAAAGTATTGAGATATATGGAAAATTATATAATGATCCATACTATATCATGCCTCCGAATTTATGGAGGATTTTGGTCCCCAAAATATTTACTAAATGAGGTGAGGGAGATTTTCCTCTACCTTCTCTCTAGAGTACAATTTTTCTTTTCTTGGAATTTTCCCTTTCAACCTATTATTCCAAAGGTCATCCTACCCCTACCTTATAGTTCTAGACTTCTTCTGCAAAATTGTGTCTTTTGCCAACTCTGCCTGAGGATCTAGTGTTGATTTCTCTATGGTTGGTAGGACCTACTGTTCCTCCTGATCCAACATGGAAGGCTCATAGACTTTCTAATTTTCCACATTCACTATTGAGTAAATCTTCATGTATGGGGGTAGAATAAGCTTGTAGGTATTATCTCTCAGCTTCTCCAATAACTCAAAAGGACCATATCGTAGAGCCTAGATCTTATTACTGAGATCTTATAGTAATTCATTCTTTATATGTAACCAAAATATGTCTCCCATTTTAAATGTTTTCTCAGTTCTGTGATGATGATTCCTGGCCTTATACTTTTCATGTGACTTCCTTTGCATCTCATATACCTGCAAATGGAACTATATAATATTTTTAATGGAATTTTTTTGTCTCAATCCTTCTCTTGTGATGTCTTCCCTAACTCCTCCTTTATATCCATAAAAAAAACTAAGGGTGTAGGTATAAATACCCAAAACAAGTTTCAAAAGTGGACTTACCAGTAGAATTGTGGACTACTCTATTATAAGGGTGTTGAATATATGTCATGTTTTCATCCCAAGTCTTCAAGGTCTTCTCATTGTAACTCCTAAAAATATGTTCCAAATTCTTGTTGAATACTTCCATCTATCCATTTTATATGGATGGAATGTTGCATATCTCTTCAACTTAGTATCCATATTCTCCCAAAGTCTAGTCCAAAAGGATCTGAAAAATATGGTATCTTTGTTTGAGATGATGCTCCTTGATATCTGAAAGTGCACCCAAACCTGTTCAAAGAACATGCTTTCTACTTATTTTCTTATGGTGGTATTTTTATAAGGCATAAGAATGAACATCTTGTTAAACCTATCAACTACAACAAAAAGATAGTCATTTCCCTTCCTAGTTGTTGGTAAATCTCCTAGAAAATCCATGGAAATTCTTTCCCAAGGTCGAGTGGGTATAGGTAAGCGTTGGTATAGATGTTAATTTATATTACTGGGATTTGTAATACAACGAAGTATGCATCCTATAATATACCACACTACATCTTCTTTCATTTCTTTCCAGTACACATAGCTTTGTAAGTTAACAATTGTCTTCCCAACAACAAAATGTCCTGCAACCTTGGATGTGTGAGCCTCTCTGATAAGCTACAATATTTCACCTTTAGGATCATAGATATTGTCTATCATGTATAGAAACTCATTATAGATATTATATTCCTCCTTAACATCACCTTGTTCTACATGAATTTAGCATTGTAGTTGCTAAAACACCTCTTTAAAGTCCTCATCTTCTGTGTATGCCTCTTTGTATGAATCATGCGTAAAAGGCGTGATGTGCATAAGAGTTCTCAGGTCCATAATAATTGATGTGGGTGGCCTTGAAAGCATGTATTTCAAATTATTAGTGATTCCCTTATTATACTTCATGACTAGATGAAACTGTTGCAAAAACCCCATCCACTTGTAATGTTTGGCTTGTTGAAGCTTACTTTAGTCTTGCAATTACAAATACTATAGTGGCTAGTGATATTTGTAGATAGTATCTTATTTTCCCATAATATATTTCTTCCACTTTATAATATATTGACTGATATTTCATATTAACTCGTTGAAATATTTATGTTGATTCTTTCCCCATTGGAAACTCTTACTGCTTGTTGTTATGGAATAAAGTGGTGCAACTACCGCTGGAAAGGATTCTATGAACTTCCATGGGTATTGTGCTTCTCCAAAAAAGGTATTAACTTCAGTGACATTAGTACCAACCCGTCATTCTATGATGGTCTCCATCTTTACGGGATCTATCTTGAGCTTCCCTCCACTGATAACATACCCCAAATACACCAATGACTACTGAGAAAAATCACATTTCTTGATATTATCCTGTATCTCGTGATTTTTCAATGTCTCTAACACTTGCACGATATTTGAGATATGTCTGTCTTGGGTGGATATATAAACCAATATATCATCCAAATACACTATAACAATTGAATCTACATATGGTCATAATACACCATTCATTTGTCTCATAAATGTATCTAGTGAATTACATAAACCATTCAACATGACCAACCATTCATACAAATCTTGTGTTGTCTTGAAGGTAGTCTTCCAGGTGTCTTCTTCTTTAACGTGTACCTAGTGGTATTTGTATTTGATATTCAACTTGCTGAAGTACTTGGCGTGTTGCAACTGGTCTAACAAATCATCGATCTTGGGAAGAGGGTATCTATTCTTGAGTGTAATCTTGTTCAAATATCTACAGTCGATACACATCCACCAAGTCCTATCCTTATTGGGTGTAATGATGATAGGTGACCCACAAGGTGAGGTTCTTGGTTGAATTACTCCATGCTCCAACAACTACTACAATTGTTTCTTCACTTGATCTTCTTCTAGAATGGACTTTCTATACATTCCAATATTTGGTGATGGAGAGTCCATCAAGAACTGTCTCATAATCCACTTCCCTCTTAGGTGGAATTCGTTTAGGATCTTGGAACACTCTTCTGTAAGCCTGCAACAACTTCTCCAACTATTGTTTCTTATGCATATTGCATCCCTCCAAGGATTCCTTTACTCTTACCAGTTCATCACCCGACTAATTCTCTCGTAAGAAAATAAAAACATACTTCTTACTTGAACTAACCAACTTTTTTTCGTGGTTGACACTTACCAATGAGATATTTGATTTACCTTATGTCCATTCATGATCAAATACTTCCCATCCTTGATTAGGTAGTACTAGTTTTATTTCTACATGATCTAGATTCTTTTAAGAACAATATGAAGGCATCTATATAATAGAGATATAACAAATAATTACAAAAATATATGGAAAGGAACACACTGATACAATAAATCTCAGATTCTATTAATGATTGTATGAGTACAAAAGACTGTAAAATGAAAAAGCACACAAGCTAGTTAGAATGGTGGTAGATTATCTATGAGAAGAGATGTTTCAGCCACACTCATTCACAAGAAGCTAGTTATAACAATATTCTCAAGGAATTTTTAACATAAATCATAAATGAGAAAATACTAAACATAAAAAATCCTAACCGTAGGAGATGAAGCGCCAAAATTCATGTGGGCCCCGATGGGTTAAGTTGGTACATCAACTTTTCGAGGTTGTGACTTTTGCATATGATCTTTTTAGGCACGCGAAAGCTCATTTGAAAGAAATATTTGAGGATTACACATGTTTCCATCACACTTTATCTAAATGCTACTATGTGACTATGGTTCACCCAAAAAACGTTGTTTAGGGCCTCAAAATGGCCCTAGAAGTTTAGGACTCGAAAAAATAGGAAACAAATGCCAAAATAGAAATTGGTCTTTGAGCTAGTGGAATAGGTGGGGGGGCACCTATAACCACCTGGATCACTACATTAGGATCAAATCCTTCATATACATCTAGGGGATTCCAAATGATACACCACACACATCAGGGGGTACTACATCTAAGTCCCCTTCATCATCAAAATCTTCATTTGCAACAAATTCAATCTTACACTTTTACATGACCTTGATCTCTACATCGTTGTTTACCCACCCAAGTGGATATGGGATAGGATGAACATGAACCTGTATCCCAAGTTTTCTGACCCGATCAAATACCATGATATTTGATGGTGAATCAGAATAAAATAGAGCATATACCTTGGTATTCTTGACATGGATATTAATAGAGAAGAGTGTTTTCATCTCCTTCTCTTCATTGTGATGAAGGATACTTAAATTCACCTCCTTTTGCACTGAAGTGAAGGAAATATTCTCAGCCACATCTAAGTTGTTCTCTACTTGATTTCTTGAATTCATGGATAGAAGGTTCTTCTTCTTAGAATCCTTATTGTTGTTCCTAGGGTTCAGTTCTAGATTTAGTTTCCAACACTTTTATTCAATGTCACCATTGATATCTCAATGGTTATAGTGGTTACTTGGATCATTTCATTTATTTGCAATGGCTATCATATTCTTGTCTTTCCCTTTCCACTTCTTGTTCACCTCTTTGGAAGCATCTTGGTAATATTTATGCTTGGAACCACTTGGATGTCCTTTCTTCTAGCCTATATTTTCCTCATACATTGTTTGCACACATTCCTCATCAACTATATTGGTCTTGAAGAGAATCACTTATCTTCACAAATGACTATGTAGACCCCTCAAATACTTGAGGAGTACATATGGATTCTTGGGAGAGATACCTAACATGATAGATATATTTCTGAATTCAGTGGTATACTCCAATGAAATCTACCTTTTCCTTTTCTTGAAGTAATGCCAACAGATCAATTGGTCCTATACATGGGACTTAATATGGTTTTTGAAATCTTCCCACTTATTTAATGACGAATCACCAATTCACCCTCTAGCCTAAGTGTCTCCATGTGGATTTCCAATGATGTTAATGTATCACCCTCTAAATTTAGTCAAGAAAATGAAATCATGTGCTCCTCATCTATATTATGAACATTGAAATAGACCTCTAATTGTTGCAATCAATTATTCAACTTTAATGTATTGATCTAACCTTGGTATGGCTTGATATCCACTTTCACTTCCATTTAAAAAAAAGACTATTAAGGGATAATGACACTAGAACTTGGTTGTGTTAATCCCTATACAAAGCCCCCATTTTAGGTATAAAAACCATTATTAATACCCTTATTGAATTATTACATTTCTTGTATTATATTTGTATGTAGGCCATGAACCCATTCATCACACCCTTTCATTATATTTGTACCCTTTGTCTCCTATATATATATATATATATATATATATATATATATATATATATATATATATATATATATATATATATATATATATATATATATATATATCTCTCTATACCAGGGAGACCTAGTCTTAGGATCATCTTATCTCAACTCATGTGTATTCTAAATTGGATATATATACCAAGGAGACCTAGTCTTAGGATCATCTTATCTCAACTCATATTGTATTCTAAAGTGGATATATTCTAAAATAAGGTTTCCCCCTCGAAGTGGACTATAACTCATTTATTTATTATCATTTTTAAGGCGTTGGATCATAACATTTGGTATCAGAGCTCAATGATCCTAGGGTTTTTCTTCTCCAAGCAAGTCATCTTAACATTTTCACTATAAAAAATTTTATGGGGCGATTCAAACCATGAAACTAAGAGGTTATTTATAGGAAATATCAAGGTATATGTGTTTAACATTTCATCTTCTATCCCATCATAATTTTGGATATACTTCTTATAGAAGATAGGGTATTTGACTAGTCCTACTAACTAGTCTCAAATAGGTGTTCTGAGTAAAATAATCATATCTTCTTCTGTGAGGATCCAAATTTAGTGAGACCATTTTCATCGGAAATAGGGAATTATGTAGTATTTATACTAAAAGTTCTATAATCATATATAAAATATTATGTTCATGGCACGTTGTACAAGTTTTCTCTCCTCGAAATTCCAAAAATCAGCAAGGTGCGGGGAAGTTACCCTAACTTCCACTTGGCACATCCAATTTTGATAGGACCTATGTAATTGAAGAGAGGAAATATCAGATTACTATAGGAATAATTTTCAGACTTATAAGGGTCTAAATTTAATAATTACATCATAAGGAAGGTAGGTGAGGAGGACATATTAAAAATTAAGGGTTGAAAGGTACGTAACTTATAATTGGCATAACTTTTCATTGAAATATATGTTTCTGGTGATTCAAAATTTGTGCTAAAGATAGAATAGAGGAGTATTATTATTATTCCATATGGCTCCCAAAATATGACAACACCAATTAAACCTATAGAACTCTCATCTATGACTTAAGAAGAAAATGATGACATACATAATAGGATGTCCAAATTGGAGGAACAACTTAATGATTTGAGTGACAATTTTAATAATTGGGCTAGCTTACAAAGTAAAATTCAAGAAATGGAAATTAATGTGGATGAAAATAAAGAAGAAATACAAAAGTCCATGAAGGAAATGCAACCATGTCTTCCATGTTCTTTCAAGCTCTATATGAGAGACTCCCTAAAGGAGATATCAAAATGCAAGGAACTCATGAAAATAAAGGTAGTATTTATGTTAAACAAAATACCAATAATAGGCCATTTTCAACTAGTGAATATAACTCTAATAGTGGATTTGATTATGGTGGGGGTCCTAAATTCAACTTTCCCAAGATTGAATTAAATAATTTTGATGGAACAAAGGTCTCTACCTGGGTGAACCAAATGGAGCAATATTTTGAACTACATAACATTATGGATGATAAGAAAATGATTCACATAGAAACATTGAAATTTGAGATAAAACCATATCAATGGTATCAATGGATAGTGAAACGGTATCCCCCTATTTATCATTATACTTGGGGTTTATTTACAAAAGAGTTAGAAGAACAATATGGGAAAGTTTGAGAACTAGACTACCTCATTCAATTGACAAGATTCAAACACATAGGTGATATTGAATATTATAATTAAGAATTCCAGGTATTGGCAACAAGGGTGGATGACATAAGTGATCAATAATTGTTGGAATCTTACATGGGTGGATAAAAAAAGACATAAAACATGAGCTTTTCTTAAAACATCCTACAAATATTATGGAAGCCATGAAAAATGATCATCATATTCAAGCCAAGAATAAGGCTACACTCAAGTCTACCATTGGAGCATACACATGAAGCAAAGATTGTTTTGGGGCTCATAAGACAATCACACTTCAACCAACAAGGTTGACACTTCAAAAAATGGATGAAAGAAGAACACATGGACTATGTTTCAATTGTGACAACAAGTATAGTAAGGGGAATATATGAAGTGACAAGAAAGTATTATACATACACAATGAAGAGGAAGAAGATCAAGAATTGGAATCATCACAAGATATAGAGATAGAAGAGACTACTAAAATAATATATTGTCATGAATTGGTCGGCATTAGTACTTCACAAACCCTCAATATAGAAGTATAAATAAAAAATAAAAATGTAACATTATTGATTGATTCTGATAGTACCGATAACTTCATCTATTGAAAACTATCAAATGATCTCAATTTATTTGTGGCACTAGAGTTCTAAGAAATTATTGTAAATGCAGTTACTAGAAATGTTTTTGGGAAGTGACATAGTATTAATCTCATTACGGGGGAGTATTTATTGCATAGTCCCATGATTTCCATCCAAATGGGTGGTGTTGATGTTGTATTAGGGGTCCAATGGTTACAATCATTGGGAATAATGGCCTTTAATTTTCAATATATTTTCATGATATTTTCTTCAGAAGGAAAGGAAATTGAGCTTAAAGGTATCCAAGGGAATCCCTCTAAAGTGATAAGCTCTAACAACATGAAAAAAATTACTCAAAAAGGGACACCATGGTGTAATTGAAAAATTGCGATCAATATATGTTCAGACATCTATATCCTCTAGTGCAATGGGTCTCCAAAACGTTATCAACAATCATTCCAAGCTATTTGGATATATAGCTAAGGGTATTCCACCTACTGAATATCATGACTATGCTATTCATCTGCGACTAGGAAATGTAAATCTAGTATTCCATTTTTATTGCTTAAATAATATAATGAGTGACAAGACTCCAGTGAAAACTAATAAGAAGCTGTGAAATTGATAACTTATCGAGTACCTAGTCAAATGTAAGAACCTACCAGTAGAAGAGGCGACATGGGAAAATGATTTCATCATGCATACATAGCCGTGATTGTCAAGTGTTGAGGAAAACACTTGTTTGAAGGTGAGGGGCATGTTAAGCCCTGGAGAAATCCCCCATGTTAGGTACAAAACCCCTTATTAAGGACCTTATCAAATTATTACATTTATTTTATTATATTTTCATGTAGGCTATGAACCCCTTCATCTCACCCTTTCATTATATTTGTACCCTTTGTCTCCTATATATATATATATATATATATATATATATATATATATATATATACTAGGAAGACCTAGTCTTAGGATAATCTTATCTCAACTCATATTGTATTCTAAAGTGAATATAGTGTAAAAAGAGGTTTTCCTCTCAAAGTTGAATGTAAATCATTGATTTCTTATCATTTTTAAGGTGTTGTATCATAACGTGATACTATTTCTCAGGGTATATCCTTGACTCCTTTTCAAGTTCTTCATTGTCTCCTAGTTTCCCCTCTAATCTAATCTTTGAGTTAAATCCTCTAGCCTCCCCAAATGGTTTGATATTACTTTCTAGAGATGCTATGAGGAGGGTCGTATTGTGAGGCATATCAATTACTTTCTCTTCCAACCTCATGAATATCTCTTCTTCTGGATATCGAGGGTTTTTTTAACATACCCATTGCCATGGATAGGGTTCTACAACTTTATTCTAATGGAAATTCCTAGATCCTACAACTTTCCACAAATACACTTAAGAAAAATACTTTGATACCAATATGATCTATAAAATAGAATGGATATTACACTGGAATGTCTAGTCACAATAAATCTTATAATATTCTAAAATATTAGAGTATAAAAACTATTTTTCCTTGGATCCCAGATTAATTAATTACTAGATTTTCTTGAATTTGTGAAAATAATTGAATAGTAGAATGAAAGATTAAAAAAAACAATACACACCATCCACACAATTGATCACAATATGTGTCATGGGAAACCCAATATGGGAGAAAAACCATCTAGATGTTGAGGCCTATGCTCTGTTATCTTTTCTTCACTTATGTAAAGTAAGTACAAAGAAAGAGGAACTCACTATGGATTTTCCTTTGACATTGTGTCATGAATGGTTGCTACATAATCTCCTACCTCCTATGTTGTGATCTCAAAATACCACTCCTTGTATGATCTTATCAACTATGAAACAAGTACATTACAAAAGAATGTAATCCCTTTTTAGCTAGTGGAATAGGTTGGTAGCCATCAATTTTCTCCTAGATCAAATGCCCAACTTCCAGGAGGAGAAATATTTTCTACAGTTTTTCGGGTCCTAAACTTTCAGGGTCATTTTGAGGCCCTAAATGATGTTTTTTTGGAACAACATCTTCAATATTATATCCAAATTCATAGTCTTGGCTGAAAAAAATATCTACTACTCGTCTAGACCTTTCTAACTAGGTATAGAACACCCCAAATATAGATCGTATGAAAAAGTTACTCCCTTGGGAAGTTGACATACCAACTACCCCCATCAGGGCCCACAAAGATTTTGGTGTTTCATCTTCTGGGGTTAGGGTTTTGAATTTTATTTATGTTAAAAATGAATCTAGAGACTCATTGTAAACATCATCTTATTGCGAATGAGCACAACCATCACATCTCTTCTCAGAGATAAGATGCCACCATTCTAGCAAGTCATTCACTTTGTGATTTTACAGTTTATGTACATTATCTCCTTAATAAAAATTGTGTATTGTTGTAATTTTTTTTTTATTGCAATATATCTATATATTTCATTGTTATATCTCTTCCTTCACTTCGTTCTCAAAATAATCTGAATCATTATTTAACATTGATTGATAGTCCTCTAAGATTGGGGTTATGAATTTCTCAACCCTTGATTAGAGCTACAGTTTGGACCTTCTACTATTTCTTTGAAAATACAGATGTTGATAGCCCCACACATATGACAAATGGGGACTGACATGTAATCCACTCATACCATTCTAGTCAACAAGGTATTTCAACTTGAAGGAGGCATAACTTTTTCTTACGAGCTCTGATTGAGGTATTTGATGCCCCATTGGAAAGGATTCAAAGTTTAGAACATTGTCAAGGGCGTGTGTACACGTTACAAGCACTATCAACCCCCAAAAAATTGTACAATGTATCAAAATGGCTCAATAAGGTTTCAAACATGAATTTTCAAACTGGGACCTACCACTAAAATGGCCCTGCAAGTTGATTCCTCTAATTTTTTCACCTAGAAAGTATCGGTATAGATGCAAAATAATATAATTATCCAATATGGATAAAACTTTCTCATACTTTTGGTAGGTATCTCACCAAAGAAAATGATATGTAATTCATTTTGAAATCATGCTGACAACGGAAGCATTATATTCTAGGAAAGAAAAATGTTCATCCACACTGATCAAAGGTCTCTACAATTCATCTAGACATGAGGAAAGTTACATAATTACTTCCATCATAAGTGATCCATGTACTTGCAAAATTCCCACTTTAACATTAAGTACAATAAGGGAAACACAAATCGTGTTGTATACTTCCTCATCAGGCCCTTGGTTGTGGCACTAACCACAATTATTAACTCCTGTGAGTATGAGACCTTTGGGTGGCCCCAATTATATCAATTACCCTAAGTTCACTCCTACATATTAGACAGTAAGCACAGGTAAATAAGTTCCAAAATTTCACCACCACGATGGAATTTTGTGCTATATAGGCCATCTTTGTGTTCCTTTACGAAAGCGTGAAAATATAATTTTGGAGGCACATTACAGTCAGTTGGTAGGGAACTTTGGTGTGGAGAGGATAGTAGAAGTACTTATGAAGTATTTATACTCACCAAAACTCTGACAGGATGTTAGTAGGTATATCATATCATGCACTGTCTATTCCATTTCCAAACCTACCATTAAAAAGCAGGGGTTGTAGACTTGTCTACCTACTCGATACAAGCCCTAAGAGTTAGTATACATGGATTATATGTTGGTTTTCCCCCCACCAAGAATGGTAATGATTGTGTATTTCTGGTTGTTGATCCATTTTCTAAGATGGCCATTTTGGCACTCTGTAATAAGAGTATAATAATTGAAGCCACAAATAATCTCTTCTTTGAGCATGTTTAGGCTCATATTGTGCTACCATGGACCATTATTTTAGATAGGGACATTAGGTTCCTCAGTACCTTCTGGTCCATGCCGTGGTCTCTGATGGACACCGAGATGACTAAATCAACTACTCTCCACCCCTAAATAGATGGAAAAATAGAAGCGGTCAATAGCATAATTATGCATATCCTACACATGTACAACTCCAAGAATCCACAGACATGGGATGATAGTCTTCCATATATTCAATGCAGTTACATAAAATGCATCCACAACTCTATTGAAAACAACCCTTTCTAGGTATGCTTGGGGTTCCAACCATTGACTCCCATGGATGTATCTCTACCCATTGCATCTTCACAGGAACATTCCTTCCATGATCAAACTGAGAAAGACAGAGCAGCAAAATTTGTTGAACATGTCCAACACATCCAACAACAAGTTCCTCATATATTGTAATAAGCTAATTCCAAGTACAAGCAATGACATGACCAACACTGAGTTCCACACAAGTTTCAGGTTGGTGATAAGGTGTGGTTGGATTTACAAAAATAGTGTCTCACAGTTCCCCATAGGAATTTTAGACCACTTTTATATGGGACTTAAACCATCGTGAAGGATGTGGGTGGAAATTCTTTTGAATTGAGTATTCCCTCTTTCCTTGTCTCGCTAATCCAAAAATCCTTAGATACCAATTTTAATCATTAAAAACCCATATTAGCATATAAATTGATTCAGAATAATTCTTGATCATATTGAGGTGATTTTCATAACACATGATGATGTGCTTATTATCCAAAACCTTATAAAATGATGAATAACTTGAAGAATAATGAGATAAAACAACATAAAATAAAATAACTCAAAACACAATATTGATGATAGAGTTTACTACATCTCCGAGTTCCCTTTTAAACAATGATACTTCTTTTCATAATCTCAAAATGTCAAAATTACAATACAAAAATGGTCTTACAAATCAAAATTTGAAGTTACTCTTCAATTATGCTAATGACACTCAGATATAGATTTTACCATTGAATTCCTTGCCAAATTCTGAGAAAAAAGAGTATAAAATCGACCATATTTTCAATTGGCTTAATATCACCCTCTTTACATGCAAAATGACGTACTATGGTGCTCATTAATGGAAATATGGACTAAGAATTTCATAAATAGTGTCTTAGAAAAAGAAAAACATCACCAGCGTACTCTCAATAAAATGAGAAACATGAGTATAAACAAGCCTTTGTTTGGAGATAGTGCTCCTTGACACAAAAAGAAAGACAACATCATGATTAGGAAACTTTGATGCACTATCTGTACCTCATATTCCATACCTGTCTTGAGATTTGTGTCTATATTGTTGGTTCGAGCACTAGTTAAATAGAGATGGGTTGGAGGTCAGATCCATACCCACTCATATATGCTTGGGTTCCATTTTACCATATTTAAATATAATTTTCTATGTTTATATCCCCATAGAGCATCGATGGCGCATTCATTGGGGAATTAGAATATTGTATGGTGTGTTAAGGGTTCAAACCCCATCGACCACACCATATTATATGGTGTTTTGTTGTAACACACACATATATATAGTGCATTGGTTGGAACTTCCAAAAGTTTGGTTATATGTGAACTGTTATGACATAACAATATATTTGAAGGGTAGTTCAAGGGCTATTCCCTTGACCCATTTTCAATATTAAAATACTTCAACCATAAATTAATACAAATTCATAGTAATGTTAAGTTTCATCGTGTGGTGTAATGGTAGAGGTGTAGGCTTGTAGGAGATCACGAATTCGACCCCCATCGACCATTATGTTTTTGGTAAACAAGCCCATATTAGGGTGCTTCATTGGTGACATGTGGCACCAAATGATTGTTCCATGTGTTTCCACATCACCTGTCGCATATGCATATGGAATTCCATGTGTCAGTTTGCAATTAGTCCACTTGTGTTGTACGATGCCATATCACCTTGTCCAGTCAGTTGTATGATATACCACATGGCACTCTATGGTGTTTCCATGTTAGCATCGTATGGTATGTATGGTCATGCCATGTCACCTTTCTATTGGTGCCATCTGTCACCTTTGATCTTGAATTGTTTCCCCTATTGACCAAAACATTGAGAAACTATAATGTTTGCATACAAACTCCCTTTGAGGTGATTTTTTCACCATTGGAAAGATATCACCGAGCTCTACAAAAATAAAATCCTTTTTGAGAAAATTTGAGAGGATCAAATTTTAAGCATTTATGGATCCTACTAGACCTCTGTGAGCATTGAAGATGCTCCTGGACCTCTATGAGCGTTCTAGATCCTCCTGGATCACACCTTCCAACTAAATAACTTTTGGTCCTCCAAAAGTATGAATAGTTCAACAACTTAGTGATGATAATATTACACACTCTTCCACCTTTAATAAAATTCTCTTATTCAATAACTTAGCGATGGTGAAGCTTCTTTCACTCTTCCACCTTGTTGAATATTTTAGGAAATAATTTTCATCTTGGATCTTGGATTTTAGATTTGTGTACTTTTTTCTTATTCTTTGGAAAATAGCTCTGACTCTGGCACTTTGGAAACTGGTGTTAATTAAATATAGCTCCATTTTTGGCCCAAAGATTCCTTCATAACAAAAGTGTTCTCATTGAATCTCTGTAACATCTAAATTTGAATCCTCTACTCAAAATCCACTCCCATCTCCTTCTCTCCTAATGATAGTCTATCTTGATAATCATGAAAACCAAGCCGATTGCTGATATATGCCTTGCCCATTTGGACTCATTGTTTTTGTACTCATGAATTCCATGTTCATTTCCTCTCTCCTTCCTTGAAAGAAGCTCTAAACATATTCTCTGTATACATTTGTACTATTTGACCTGCTTTTGATCAAGGTGTACATCTACATGAACATGAAATAATATTTTGGAGATACTTATAGCATACAACTTCACAAGTATGTACCTCTTATCTCTACCAACTCTAGGAACCTTTACATTACTATGATGTTCTTCCCACTCTCGAACTACATGTTCCAATTTCCTGCATCCTTTTGTTCCTTATCCTTCGGTACTTCAGGATAATAGTGTTAACTTAGAAAATTTGATCCCTATGCATTTATTTATCTAATAATAATACAATGACTACAATCTTCACTATTGTCAAAAGGCTTAGAAATATCTACAAGATCCCTCTCACTCTTATAATTTTTTCAAAGAGAGATTATATAGAAACCCCTACAAGAATTATATCACTCTTGAATAAAGTGTCTAAATAAAAACGTTTACAAATTCCTATCACTCTTAAAAATGTATAAGGTGGATATATATAAATATTACAAGCCTCCTCTCACTCTTAACATTCTCTAATGATTGAATTACAATCATTCTAATAGAGCAAGAGAAATAGATTTAGAAGGTATAAGCATATGCATATTAACTTGCAATTTACAAATATACATATTAACAACGAAATCATTTTTGATAGATTGTTTTCTTCATGGACTCAATCTTCCAATTGTACTGGAAGCAGTCTCACAACTTCCTATATCTGATAATTCCTTTGACATCGATATTGAATATGACATTGAATCTGACGCAGAATCTGATGTTAAATCCAAGAAAACATTAGACCCAATTATAGGTCTTCCTAGTAACCTATATAACCTCTGCTTTCGAACACCAAACAATATTGTTGTGTTTTGAGTACCTTCCCTTGAATACACAAGTATCTGTCCATACTGGAATGTGATTTCATATCCTTCATCTTCAAAATATGCAACTGTGAGTATGTTTACTTTTAAATCTAGAATATATAGCATATGTTCTATTCCCAGAAATCCTCTTGACTAAACATGGAATCTTACATATCCAAACCCTCTTATTTCTTGTTTGGTGTTAGTTCCATCTTCTACATACAAATCTATATTTATCTCTAAGAAAGTAAGGAATATCAATATCATTCTTGTCATGTGGTGAGATGAGTCATTGTCCATGAACCATACCTCGATGTCTTCATATGTCATACTTGTTAGGAAAATAGGATCATAGAGAAATAAAATAAAACAAATGCGGAGATAAAAAACATAAGGTACATAATACAATAGAGACATAGATATACATGGTTCACCCAGTGTGGGCTATGTCCACCAGATAAATTGCCAGGTCTTTCCTTTATTATTATCCATCAAATGAAGGGATACAACATACAACAAACCTATTGTAACTTCCTCTTCTTTGTCTCATAGTCTCTTCTCTCAGAATACAATATTCTCAATAATACATAGCCACAATAAATTTCCCTCATAAAAGAGGGTTTCCTTCTAGGGAAAAAAACCCTAACATAACTTCTACCATCATATCTGCGACCTTATAATGAACAATCCATATTTACAATGAAATTACAATATACATTTACCAGGAAATTTTTCCTTCGGGGTCCTGGTTTCCCCCGGACCCCCCTTGCACTCCCCCGCGCGGAGGAGTGTACATTCTTCCTGGTTGTAAAGTATTCATGGGGTATAAACATGACTGAAAACAAAGACCTCTAAATCAAGAATATAACCAGGCTCCACCACCAACAATATCCCACTTGGAGACTGATCTCAACAAATCCACCACTGATGTATATGATGGACTATGATCCTTCTTAGACCTAGAAAATTTCTCATCTTCATATTCATTCTTGAAGACCAACTGAAACTGAGCAGGAACTCAATTTCTCCCTAGTTACTCCCTTAGTTAACATGTCTGGAGGATTTTGGCTAGTGTGTATCTTTTCCAACTTCAAATGTCCATCTTCTAAGACAGATCATATGAAATGGTACCTTATTTGTATATTCTTATTCTTCGAATGGAAGGATGAGTTATTTTCAAGATGAATGGAACTGTTTGTGTCACAGTACAACCTGTTATTCCCCTGCTTTCCCAATTCCTCCATAAACCCCTGTAACCAAATCATTTCTTTACTAGCCTCTGTAGCATCAACATACTCTTCTTTTGTTGTTGAAAGTGCAACAACCTTTTGCAGTTTCAAATCCAACTTACAATTGTTCCACCTATAGTAAAAACATACCCAGTGGTGTTCCTCCTGCTATCTTTATCACCTTCCATATCTGAATTAACTTATCCCTATAGGATAGTTTCTGAACCTCCAAAACATAATACATGATTAGTAGTACCTCTCAAATACCTAAGAATCCACTTAATTTTGTCCCAATTTTCTTTACCTGGATTTTTCATATACATGCTCACAACTCCCACTGCATGTGCAATATCTGGTCTTGTACAAACCATTGCATATATCAAACTGCCAACTGTTTATGAATAAGGGACCCTGGACATGTATTCTATCTTCTCCTATGTCTTGGGACACATTTCCTTAGTTAATTTGAAATGGATGGCCAAAGGTGTACTAATTGGTTTTGCATTCTACATTCTAAACCTCTCCAACACCTTCTCTATGTACTCACCCTGAGACAATGTCAATTTGTGCCTTTTCTTGTCTCTTGTTATTCTCATACCAAGGATTTTCTTTGCAGAACCCAAATCCTTCATCGCAAATGAATTATATAATTTCTTCTTGAACACATTTATATCTTGCATATTAGACATTGTAACAAGCATGTCATCTACATACAATAGAAAGAAAACATAGCTTCCATTTTCTAGACTTTTAAAATAAACACATTGATCAGAATGATATCTACTATAACCTTGTTCTATCATAAACCTGTCAAAATTAAAATACCACTGCCTTAGAGATTGATTTAGGCCATACAAGATCTTCTTCAAGCTACATATCAAATTATCCTTCCCTTTGACTTTATACCCCTATGGCTGCTACATATAAATCTCTTCCTCCAAATCCCCATGGAGAAAAGTTGTCTTTACATCTAACTATTCAAGATGCAAATCTTCTACTACCACAAGACTTAAAATAGGCCCAATTGAAGTCATTTTAACAAAAGGAGAAAACATTTTATCAAAATCTATACCTTTCTTTTATGCAAACCCCTTTACAACAAGTCTATCCTTATACCACTTTTTTCCTCCATATTCTTCCTTCAACTTGTAAACCCATTTATATTTCAATGTTCTTTTTCCTGCAGACAACTGGACCAAATCCCAAGTTTGGTTATTTACCAAGGAATCCATTTCCTCTTTCATGCCTTGCTTCAACTTCTTTTTGGTGTCTACCTGCATTTCCTCTCCATAACATTCTGGTTCACCATAATCAATCAACATTAAATAATACAATGAAGAAGATTATCGTTCAGGGGGTCTACTTAACCTAGTAGATCTTCTAACAACACTTGCAGGGTTTTGAGGTACTAGTTGCTCTTGTTGTCGTACATTTTTTATTTTATAGTACCTTTGGAATTTCTTTTTCAATCATATCATCAAGCAATTTGTATTCTTGATTTTCCTTTTCTCATTTCTTTCCCTGCAACTGATCTATGTACATGACCTTCTCATTGAATATGACATCTCTACTCCTAATGATTTTTTTATTTTCATAATACCATAAGCGATAACAAAAATCATTAAGACCGTATCAAATAAAGGTACACTTCTTGGATTTTGGCTTAAGCTTTGTTCTATTTTCTTTATCAATATGGACAAATGATTCACAACTGAAAGTCTTCAAAAATAATAGTTTACCTTTTTACATGTCCATGCCTCCTCTAGAATTCCACCATCCAAAGAGATTGAAGGTCCCATGTTTATTAAGTAAACAATAGTATCTACAAGATCTACCCAGAACTGTAAGGGAAAACCAACATGCAATCTCATACCCCTTGCACACTCCATGATTTTCCTGTTCATCCTTTTTAACAGACCATTTTCTTGTGGTGTTCCTGGAATTGTCTTCTCTCTACGAAGCCCATGGTATTAATAGTAATAATCAAACTCCTTTCTGCAATATTCACCTCCATTGTCTGATCTAAGACACTTCAACCTTTTTCCTGTCTCATTCTCAACCAAAGCTTCCCATTTCAGAAAAGTATAAAAAACATCATATTTTTTTCGAATGCAATAAATCCAAGTTTTTCTAGTTTCATCATCAATAAAAGTAACATAATAACGAGAGCCACCAAGAGATGATACTTTAGCTAGTACCCATACATTTGTATGCACAAAATCTAACCTTTCGCTCTTCTTTTATTTTCCAACTCTGAGAAATTTGTCTCTCTTCTATTTTCCATAAACACAATGCTCACAAAAATCCAAATCAATTTTTTTAAGATTTGGCAACAAATTTATTTTTTGAAGTATCTCCATCCCCTTATCACTCATTTGTCTAATCATATGATGCCACAATGTTATATCCACTCCTATAGAAGATAAAGAGATAGAAGATTCAATATTACTAGTACATAAATACAATGTACCTACTTTATCTCCTTTTGCTATAACCAATGATCCTTTGGTGACCTTCCACGCCTTTTCTATAAATATGGATACAAAGCCTTCACTTTCAAACTGCCCTGTTGAAATTAGATTTTTCCTTAGATCTGGAACATGTCTTACCTCTTTCAACAACCATTGGTTTTTATTGCTTTGCTTTATTTTTACCTTTTCCATTCCAACAATTTTGCATGGTGCATCATCACCCAAATGAACCTGTCCAGAATCACCTTGAACATAATATAGAAAATGTATCCTATTTGGTGTGGAAAAATGAATCCCCTGAATATATTTCCCATGAATCAAAAATATTTTCTACAGAAAGAATCAAAGCATCTTGTAACACATCACCTGTTACATTTTCTTCCTGATTTTTCTCATGTTGTCCATCTCTTTGTTTATTTGGAGCTCTACAGTCTTTCTTTAGATGTCCTTTCTTACCACGATTCCAACACTCTATCTTTCCAAATATGGATTTGGATCTGACCTTCCTAGAATTCTCGTCGTTCCCTGATCCCTTTCCTCTATCCTTTTGTATTCCCCTGTTCTCCATGTTTAATGCATTACCTTATGTCTCACTTGTGATTTTTCGTCGCATTTCCTCACTAAGGATAACACCAACAATATCATCAAATTTTAAATCATTTGAACTAGAGACAGAGTTACTTACATCCATGACCAAGACATTCTAGCTTTCTAGAAATGAGCACAAGATTAGAAGAGCCTTGACCTAATCATTAAAGTCCACTTTTACAGAACTTAGTTGATTAGTAACCATATTAAATTCATTTAAATGATATTCAACAAACCCACCTTCTAACATCTTCATATTAAATAATATCTTCATTAGAAATACCTTATTAGACAGAGAGGGTTTTTCATATAGTTTAGCCAATGCATCCATAAGCTCCTTTGTTGTCTTTTCTTTCGAAATATTGAAAGCCACCAACATTTCCAGGCTCAACCGTATCGTTCCTAGATCCTTTCTATCAAGAACCTCCCATTCTTCATCCTTCATGGCCATCGTCTTCTTTTCTATTCCACCCAAAGGTAGAAATAGATCCTTCTGATATAAATAATCTTCCATCTACATCTTCCATAACCGACAGTTTTGGACGTTAAATTTATTGACCCTAAACTTTCCATCTTACACCATTGCTCCCACTCAAACCAAGAACCCTCTTTTCCTGTGAGTTACCTTTCTCTCTGATACCAGTTGTTAGAAAAAAAGGATCGTAGATCAATAAAATAAAACAAATGTGGAAATAAAACACAGAAGATACACAATACAATAGACACACATATATACATGGTTCACCCAGTGTGGGTTACATCCACAAGAGAAATTTCCAAGTCCTTCCTTTATTATTATCCAACAAATGAAGGGATACAACCTACAACAAACCTGTTGTAACTTCATATTCTTTCTCTCACAGTCTCTTCTCTTAGAATACAGTATTCGCAATAATACATAGCCGCAATACATTTCCCTTATAAAAGAAGGTTTCCTTCTAGGGAAAAAAACCGTAACATAACTTCTATGGTTAGATCTGCGACCTTATAATGAACGGTCCAAATTTACAATGAAATTACAATATACATTTACAAGTAAATTTTTCCTTCGGGGGCTTCGCCCCCGAACCCCCCACATGGAGGAATGTACATTCTTATGGGGTATAAACATGGCTAAAAACAAAGACCTCTGGATCAGGAAGATAATCAGGATCCACAACCAACAACACTATTAATACCAACCATTAAGAAGTATTCTTTCTCAAATACTTCAACAAAACTATTAACTTCACTTGGGGATATTGCATGTCTTCTTGCAAGTGCCCTTACATATTTCTGGTTCTTCTTTGGACATAACTATGGATAAAGTGTCCAACACTTCTCTATATGATGTCCACTCTTACCATAATAACAAAAGAGCATCTTGTTCCCATCTTGGAGCCATGATCTCTTCTTCTCATTCCCCCTTTTCCTTTGTCTTGAGAAATGACTTTTTCCTTTGGCCTATTCTTGGATGGATTTTGTTACAAGGATTGTTTTCTTCAAGATTTCTCAATATTATGGTTACTATTTTCATAAGAACACATGGATACATAGACCATAAATTTATACCAATCTTACTAGTGGGAAATGTATTCACACCCTATTTAGAATGCACATCTCTTCCTGGAGATATCTTACATTTGTCACCTTTCCTTGGGCTGGAAGGTAAAATATATTTCTTATGAAGGACCTATTTATCTAAATTTCTCCTTACTTTAGTTGTCCTTGATCATTCTCCATCCTGACAGAGAAAAGATGAATACACGAAACAATCTTTCTTGATCACACCTTTTGAAGGAGCTAGTTTCTCTTGAATTAGATAATTTTCATTCTATACTTTCCCGACTTCATGGAATGGTGCCAATATCTCATCCTTAGTTTGTAAATTTCTATCCAACTCATGAAAAATACCTTTATGGAAGTCCTCATGACATATCAATCAATATTGAATCTTCTTCTTCTCCTCCTTGAGATATTGTAGTTTCATCTTTAATTCAAAATTCTCTTTCTGAATTTGTCGGTTAATGTCCTTCTAGAGCCTTAACTTCATGAGGGATTTACTCATGTTGTCTTTTACAAAACAATATATGTTTTGAGAGCCTTCAAACACCTTCACCAACTTGAGTATTGAACCTCGTCACATCAACCTACAAATACACGTAAAACATGGCTCTAATGCCACTTGATCCTCCTTAAATACTAATATTAATCTTTAAAAGCCCATATTAGCATCTAACTTGATTCAGAATAATTCGTGATTGTATTGAGGTTATTTGTAGAACACATTGTAATGCAATTATTATCCAAAACCTTATAAAATGATGAATAACTTGAAGAATAATGAGATAACACAACATAAAATAAAAGAACTCAAAATACAATATTGATGACAGAGTTTACTACATCTCCTAGTTCTCTTTTAAACAATGATACTGCTTTTCATAATCTCAAAATGTCAAATTTACAATAAAAAAAGGGTCTTACAAATCCAAATTTGAATTTACTCTTCAATGCTACTACTCAAACTCATATATAGATTTTACCATTGAATTCCTTACAAAATTGTGAGAAGAATAAGTATAAATTTTCATAGATAATATGGACTAAGGCTTTCATAGAAAACGTCTTAGCACAAAAATAACATCACCAACGTACTCCTCTCAAGAAAATGAGAAAAATGAGTATAAAAATCCTATGTTTGCGGATAGTGCTCCTCGGTAGGTAAATCAAGACAACATCATGACTAGGCAACTCATGGCACACACTTTGATTCACTATCTATACCTCGTACTTTGTACCTATCTCGAGATATGTGTCTGTTTTGTTAGTATGAGTGTTGGTTTAATAGAGATAGATAGGAGGTTGGATCCATACCCATTGCTATATGATTAGGTTGTATTTAACCATATTTAACCATAATTTACTATGTTTACCCCCCCATAGAGCACCGATGGTGCATTGGTTGGGGCGTTAGAGTATAGTTTTCACACACCTAACCCCTAAGTACCTTTTTAAGGGATGGGGAATAAATGTTTCCTCAGTTCCACAACTTTCTAAATCCCTCGGATAAGGGAACCATTTCCTTATGCTCTCCGAGAAATTTCCAATGAATACAAACTCGTTAAAAACTGAGTTCTTGTTTGAGAGTTATGGCCTTCCGAAGTTGTTCGATTGTAATACCCATGTTTCCCCCAACTTGTAATTAATCATTACTTATGATTACCATTCTATGGCATGTGAACAATGTAAATGTATTATTGTTTAGATTTCCAAAAAATTCACTATGGGGGTGAAGCCTTGAAGTAATGGCCATGATATCACTAGAGGAAAGAGTGAGGAAAGTGTAGAGAGGGTTCATTATGTCAAATGACCCAAATTATCCTTGCTGAAATAATAATCCTCATCATGATCCCAAAGAATAATCAGTTAATGAAATAAAGACCAGTGGTTGAAAAATCAACTACCCCAATGAATGGAAGCATGGAGGGTCTGGTTGAGGAGACACCAAATTGTCACCCCGAAGTACCATAGAATGCAATTTCTTACAGGCCCAGATTGACCCGAGTCCCTTATGATAGAAGGAATAAGATAGGTCCAGAACCTCCCTGGGAAAAAAGGAGAGGGCATGCAAGAGAAGAGGATATACCATTCAGAAAGAGGAAGACCACATGAGGCTCTCCAACTAAGAAGAAGAACTAAATAATTAAGTTGTTCTGGTTACTAGAGAGAACCAGAGGAGGAATTCGATCTTCGAGGAAGAGAATCATTGAAAGGAATGAGCTAGTGCATACAATAGAAAGTTCATAGAACTCATGGAAGAGTTTTGAATTGGATCATAAAAGACCCAAAACCAAGACTAGAGAAAAAGAGGGTCGCAGACTTGGTGTTGACCTGGAATAAACTGGTGCTAGAAGGAGAGGGCATCAAGGGACAATGTATTTGTGAAGGGACTCTATTGCACAGAGAAAATCTAGTTGGGAAGGCATCTAATAAACCCCGTGGAGGACCTAAGATTAGTGGGGAAGAAGGGTTACTTCTAGTGTTGCCAAAGAGGTGGTGGAGAGTAACCTCCCCAATATCATTATTGAGTTTGGAAAGAGAACCCAGAAAACCTAACTTGAGAATAAGGTCACGAGATTGATGCTAAGAGAGCACCTGATAAACCTTGCAGAGGTTGTGAAAAAGAGAGGATATCTGAGGAATTTGTAGAAGTTTCTTGGTGATATCATGGCTTGGCACGGGGGTGGCTAGAGTGATATGAGGGAATTCCTCTGAGCCTATGGTTGGGTGGAGAGGCGAACACCCACATTCATTTGGATGGATGAAACTTATAATAGATAAGTATTTCATATACCCTATTGACTTGAATTGAAATGCATGATTTGAATGCTTGTATTTGTGATATACATGTACCTCCTGGATATAGGAGGGTGATGGTATAATATTGTGTTAAAATGTGGATAATGTGAAATTGATGGTAATAAGGATTATTGTTCTTCTATAAACTGTTGCATTTGAATGGTTGTAAGAGGACAACTTTGGCCTCTGTGCACATGGGAAAATCCTCAAAGTGTTTTCCCCATGATAAAATTCACAGTTATAGAGTCCGGATAGACTCCACATGACTACTACAGTCAGGTTGATCCCTCGAAAATACCTTTCCCTATTATAGAGCTTGAGTTCTGTGAATGGAAGGTGATTCCTTCAAACCAGTCATCCAAGAGACCACAGGATCATGCCCACGACCTTAACCAAATATTGGCTAAGATTTATGAGTATAGCCTCTGGATCTTGAAAAACATCCATAGGACCAAGATCAAGGAACCCTTCACTACACTAAAAAATCAGCTAAGTTATTCGGGACTCCGGGAGTCCAAATCTCTGGGGTGAATGAACATTGTAATGTCCTAAATGCACTGAAGGTGACCTGTTGGACTGATACATTGATGGTTGACAGACAATTTTCATTCATTTACTCGTTATCATGGAATTCATCCCCTTGTTAAAACTCGATCCACTTCTCGGTCACGAAGTAACACGAGTCGTCGATCTGAGGATATTCAAGATCTCCCATGACCATTGGATCTATGTTGTGGTCAGTTTAACATTGACCACTTTGGGAGAAAAAGGGTGTTAAATGGTTGGAATCCTCGAACATTTAAATCATGAAGTAACGTGAGTCATGGATCTAAGGATCCTTCTTGACCATTAGATCAAGTGTTAGTGGGAGGATATAGAAAGGGAAGGGATGACTGATAGCAAGTGGTCGTTCTTCCTTATGATCCTCCCAGTTAGTTACCCCGGAACTAAATACTTAGGATTACATGAATCGCGAGAGCATGGATCCATGAATCCCCGAACCTCATTACTTCCTGCTTTCCCTTTTACCTTATCATGCGACTGATGCTGGAACCTAGTCCTTCAGACTTTGGCCTTTCCATGATCCTTTGTACAACACTAAATCTTCCCAGAGACTCAAAGTCTCATAGCCTCTCTCTACTCTAGAATCTATGGTGGAGTTCTATCCACCTTTGGATCTAACAATTAAGATTTGCCTGCACTTAACACATTTCTTGGACTTTATTAGAGAGGTGGGGTCCCACACCTAATTCTTTTCCAATCCCATGATAACACGTGGAACTATCCAGACACGACACATCACCATGAAGCACGTGGGCCCATCCTATTAGAGCTTGACACTACAACCAGGGAAACTTCGATGCTTCAACCACTTTTCTCTATTTTCAAATCCTCCAAAGTCCCGAACCCCTAAGTCCTACCACGTGGCTTCGGCCTTCAGCCCTTTTGGAGCTTGCGTCTTATCACTCCAAAAAACCTAAGTTGTAAAGTCCCGAACTCTCAGAGAAATTCCTTCTTGCGTATGAGGTGTTATGCACAAGTGTCCCTACTACCATCTGCCACCTGGTAGATGTGTGGCGATGACACCAACTTGAGACATGGCACCCATATCTCTTATCTTATACCATATGTGATGAGTTAGTAAGACACATGGCTTAGCCATGAAATGACATGTATCAGATCCATCATTCAGTTAGACTCCACTGTGTACCTCGGCCACGTCGTTTGTTGATGTCACTCCATCCTTCAGCCTTTGGGGAGAATCCACACCTTTCATCATGAATCACCCGAAGTGGCATTTAGACAGAGAATCAAATAATGATCTGACGACCCATAATCTTCCCTCGTTTGATCCAATGCGTGATGAGGATTTATGGCTCTGCGCTCTCAAGATCCACACAATCCTAGGTCTTTAGTCTCGGGGTAACCGAATGGGAGGATCATAGGGAAGAATGACCACATGTTTTCAGTCATCCCTTCCCTTACTCTATCCTTCTATTAAAAATAGATCTAATGGTCAAGAAGAATCCTAAAAGATCCTTAGATCAACATCTCGTGTTACTTCATGAGTTCGACGTTCGGGGATTCCAACCATTTAACACACATTTTCTCCTAGAGTGGTAAACACTGGAATAACCATGATGTAGATCCAATGGTCAGGGGAGATCCTGAATATCCTTAGATATACAGCTCACATTACTTCATGAATGAGAAGTGGATCTAGGTTTAACAAGGGGATGAATCCCATTATAATGGGTAAATGGATGCCAATTGTTGCTCAACCATCAAGTTACCAGTCTGATAGGTCACCTTTGACGCATTTAGGATGTTGCAATGTTCATTCACCCCAAATATTCGGACTCCCGGAGTCTCAAATAACTTATCTCCTTTTTTAGTGTAGTGAAGAGTTCCATGGTCCTAGTCCTATGGATCTTTGTCAAGCTCCACAGGCTACACTCATAAATCTTAGACAATATTTGATTAAGGGCATGGGAATGAGCCCGTGGTCTCCTAAACGACTAGTTTGGAGCAAGCATATTCCATTCACATAACTCAAGATCTATAATACGGAAAGGTATTTTTGAGGGATCAATAGGACTATAGTAGTCTCATGGAGTCTATCTCGACTCTAGAAATGTGAAGTTGACAATGGGGAAAAAACCTTGAGGATTTTCCCACCAGCACAAAGCTTAAACTTATCCTCTTACAACCATTCAAATGAAGCAGTTTAAAGAAGAACAATAATCCTTATTACCAACAATTTCACGTGAGGCACATTTTAACACAATAGCATACCATCACCCTCCTATATCCAAGAGGTACAAGTATATCACAAATGCAAGAATTCAAATCATGCATTTCAATTCAAGTGCATAGGTTATATGAAATACCTATCTATTACAAGTTGCATCTAGCCAACTGACTGTGGGTGTTCGCCTCTCCACCCAACCATAGGCTCAGAGGCATTCACTCTTAGCAATCTGGCCACCCCCATTTCAATCAATGATATGACTAGGAAATTTTTTTCAAATTCCTTAGAGATCCTATCTCTATCACAACCTATGCGAGGTTTATCAGGTGCTCTCTTAGAATCAAGGTCGTGACCTTCTTCTCAAGTCATGTTTTATGGGTTCTCTTTTAAAACTTAAGAATGGTATCGGGGAGGTTACTATCCTCCACCTGTCTAGAAGCATTAGAAGTATCCCTTCTTCCCCACTGAGCTTAGGGACTCGAAGGGATTTTTCTTATTCCTTCCCAACTAGATTTCCTCTATGAAAGAGATTCCCTTCACAACTACATTGTCCCTCGATGCCCTCTACTTCCAACATCAACTTCTTTCCAGTCAACACCAAGTCCGCGACCCTCTTTTTCTCCAGTCTAGATTTCAGGTCTTCTGTGCTCCAATTCATAACTCTTCCATGAGTTCAAAAATATTTGTATTGTATGCGCTAGTGCAATCCTTTCATTGATTCTCTTCCTTAGAGATCGAATTCCTCCTCTGGTTCTCTCTAGTAACTAGAACAACTTAACCCTTCACTTCTTCTTCTTAGTTGGAGAGCCTCATTTGCTCTTGATCTTTCTAAATGGTATATCCTCTTCTCTTGTACACCCTCTCCTTTTTCCCTAGGGAGGTTCTGGACCTATCTTGTTCATTCTATCAGAAGGAACTAGGGTCAATCTCGTCCAGTAGGAAACTACGTTCTGTGGTACTCCGGGCGGACAATTTTTTGTCTCCTCAGATAAACCCTCCACGCTTCCTTCATTGGGGTAGTTGATTATTCAACCACCATTCCTTCTTTCATTAACTTATTCTTCTTTAGGATAAGGATGGGGCTTATTTTTTCAGCAAGGATAATTTGGGTCATTTGACATAATGAACCCTCTCTACATTTTCCTCACTCTTTCCTCTAGTGATATCATGGAAAGTAATTCAAGGCTTCACCCCCATTGTCATTTTTTTGGAAATCTAAAAAACAATACATTTACATTGTTCACATTCCATAGCATGGTAATAATAAGTAATGATTAATTACAAGATGGGGGAAACATCGGTCATGCCTTTCTTATTCAGCTGCTTCAGAAATATTGATCCTCTTTCTTGGTCAGGTCCTTTCAATAACCTTGGCCTTCATCGCACACCTTCAATAATTTTGGACAAAAAGCATATTAATCACAATTTCATGCGAAAACATCTGACTGTTGTTCAAAATTCAAGAGGAAAATTCCATCTATTCAAGGGTACAAAGAAAAAAGAAATATCATTATTTATGTATGCATCCTTTCGACATACTAAAATTTCCAAATGCAATTCAAATATAAAATGACTTTAATCAATCTACCAATATTCATGGCCACATTCATACCCAATGCACCCTTGCATTGATTTCCAGTTTGCCACACTTTATGACAAGCACTTTGTGATGGTGTGTTCGATCTCAACCAACCTCTTCTCCATATGGATTATTCATTCTCTTTTATTATTGCAACAAGAATGTACTTCCTTCTATAGGATGATCATGATCCCAAATAAGCACATATGAAACTAAAATCTTTGCTTGAATGCATCCAATCATTCTTCCTTCATTAATAACCAGAGTTCCAACACTCATGGCCACCCAAAATTTATTTCTTTAACACCTCTTTAATTTAAGTAGAGTATTGGAAGGTCCTTCTTCTTTAATGGGAAATCCATTTTCTTCCTTCCTATGCAAACATGCATTTCCTCAATTCATTCCATGCAATGTGCTAACTATGAGAACCTTTATTCCCAATCTCCCTAGATTGGTCATGGTACCCATGGTACTCCTTACTCATGAATTTTGTTGCAAGGATTATAACTCATCCATGAATGGAATATACTTCCTCTCTCTATTATTTAGATTCTTCTTTCCTAGACCTTACCCTACTTGGGTAGCAATGGAATACAATAGACACTCAAAATTATTCTCATATCAATAAGAAATTAAAATACTTTAGAGGGGATTCTTACCAAATCCCTTCATACCTTATGCCACATAGGCATGCAAATGTTTATACCTTTTCTGTATGCTAGCACCCTTTTTCTGATTTTTACATCATCAATAGTGTTCCATGGGGTTCCCAAAGTCCTTCCAATAATATTTTAACAACAACCTTCTCATAGTCATCCTCTACTTGAGGTTGTCCAGCATTGGCAACTGTCTTTATCAAAACCTCCATTTTCTTTCTAAACATGACATACATCAAAAATATATTAGTCGTCATGTAAAATACAAATTCTTTTATCATAGCATTCAAATCAATAAAAAAATTTCAAATACGTCCTATCATATCTTTGTGCACTTCATCACATTATCCTTAATGTTTTCATGATTGCAACACAAACAATTTTCAATTGTTTCTACAGTCATACAAACATCATCACTATGATTTCAAAACATTTAATTTCATTAGTAAATCAATCTCTCGTACCATAGAAATATAATAAACAACAAGGAATGGGTCAATGAACTCTTCTCTTGTCTAACTTTTTCTACACAACCATGGAATTTTAGTCCAACTGAGTTATTTTCCAAGGCCTCACTGCTTTTACTTGTCACTGCTTAACCAAGCCTATTCATTCAAACTTACTTACTTATTTATTTTCCTTTTTCCACATCTAATTGTTTCCACAACTGCTCTTCTAAGTCTTACAACTATGTTAAACAATTTAGATCTTTTAGGGTGATGAAAGTATTCCTCCTTTTCTCTTTCTTTTCTTATGCAATCTACTCCCTGTTGGGATATTTCTTCTCTTTTCCCTAAGAATCCTTGGTTAGTATCTCCCTAACCTTTTATATACATCAACATGCTCCAATAGAAAACTTTCTGCTCATACTGAATCATGAACCTGTCCATTCTACACATTACCATTTAGTTATTAGAATGGTCAACATTCATTTGTTTGTCTTCCATTCATGCATGATGTTTTTAAAATCTAATCCAGGATTCATATATATATATAGGCTTGCAACCAACTTCTCTATTCTCAGCAGTCATTAAGGTTGTGACTTTGTTCTCCTAACAAAGTCTTCACACAGTTCCTCAACAGGGAACTCCTTTGGAATGCAACTTCCTTATTGCATATCCATCACTATATTTGATGGCCTCAACCTTGAGTTAGCTTTAGCTTTACCACTTTCGTTATTTACCAAATATTCCATAAGGAATATAAATGTGCATTCCTATGATGTATTGCAAATACACATTAAGAGCATTTCCTTTATGTTTTCATCTTTCTTTCGGACTATTCTTCCATGCACTTAATCACACACATTAGGACATTGTGTGTGTTCCCACCATAGGCACCGTTTATAGTTTTGTTTCCATATCGATTGAAAATTATTTAGTTCATGATTGTTCACAATCATGTACACATGGTCCTCAAAGACGTATTCATGTTGTCTTTTATCATGACAACAGATTGTCCTTGTTCATTTACTCTTCCATTTATTTATATTATCTTTTCTTGAGGAAATGGAACACATTCCCCTCAAGTTATCATTCAAAATAGAACTTTCATGACTCTTTAGAATGGAGTCAGCCATGGAGCCATGGTATTCATTTAATCTTGGCAAGTGAAATTATTTCCTTACATTTCACTCATCCAGGCAGTCACACCGTACCTTTATTATACATAAACTCTTACATCATACATGTGCATCACTTGCACATATAATATCATTCACTCATATCTATTTGGTCTTTATACTAGTCTTCATATTGGCAAACCTTATAGCACATTCATTCCATGCACTCAAGCATGCATAAACATAGATAGATGTTCAACATGCAATTTCCTTGGTTGCACCTTGTTCCATTTAATCCACAAACATGGACATTTCAAAATTCCATATCCTTCTCTTAGTATCTTCCAATCATTCTTATGATAAGTCTCATAGAGATACTCATCACTGAGATTATCTCTCTACTGATAAATTGCAGTGATCCATAGGATATCCTTAGGGAAGGTTTTACAGACATAATCATAACTATGCCCCCCTTTCCATACGACAACAACCAGTAAGAAGGAATGTTTAACTCGACTAGTATAAAGTTATTCAAAAACCTAGAAATACCATCTGGGAAATTCCAACAATTCCCAAGGCAACAAGAAAACTTATCAATATTCTTTTTCATGCCTCAAACAATTTTTGGTTAACATACATTTTTATCAAGGGAATCTTTTTCTAGATTCCCTCTCACTATTAATTGAACATATCAAGCCATACCTTATATGGATACCATCCACCTCTGGATGTAAACCTAACCCATTGGTCATCTATAAGTGTCCCAACACTTTCTTTACCATATTCAGGTTCAGCATTTCATTAATATTTATATTCAACAACAACCAGGGACAAAGGTCACTCTCCTCCTCCCACAGGAATTATGGAAGATTTGTTTTCTATCCACCCAGAAAGGGAGCTTGTAGTGATTTCTCACTCAATCACTCCATATTTCTGTAGCTTCATTTATCATCTTGATTAGAAAAATTGTTGCCCAACAATTCCTATACTTAGAAACAAATTTGTTTCTTAGTTCCCTTTGGAACAAGAGAGTTTCACATGCTCCACCTTTTCAGAAAATGGCCACCATACCTATTCCTCTTTCATAGAAACACCCTTAAGTTAATAGGGATACACACTCCCCTAGCACAACCATGATATTTTGAACTTTCTCATGTCATTCCACTTCTTCCATGAGGTTCATTCTGATTCCACATGACTTATTTTATTTTACAAGGAGGGATTACCCCAGTAGGAAGTTTTTCAGTTATGACAGGTCAAGTAGGTTGATATAACCTGCTTCCATAAGGCCTCTAGACATGGAGGATTGTACTCCCAATTACTAATCCTTCATTTAATCAACACTTTTAATTAATGAAGGATTCATTAAGACCACTTTTATGAAACTCCTGCCTCTTATTCAATCCATTTTCTTTCTGGACTTAAGTATTCCTTAAAAACGATTTATGCCATTTACATCCAAGTTTTATTATTAATGCCCCTCGGCATAATCCCACTTTTGTAGGACTGACTATCATTTCCCAAAAGAAATGATATGGTTCTTCTTCCAAAATATAACACGATTCAATCTTGTTGGGTAAAATCCCATCTGAATTTTAATTTGTATCCTTCTCCTTAACCAACTTATGCAGATAATTTCCATACGATAGTAATACTCTCAGTAGGCTCATCTTAGCCCTGGGTAACCTAATCCTATGACTGTTCTTTGACCCATCCAAGCAAGTATCTGAATCTTTCTCTTCTACATAGGGTGGGGTAGGGTGCCCTTTCCCTTAAAATTTTCTAATGAAGGGGTAGTAATGTTCATTATGATTACAGATTTAAATTCTTCCATTTCAAGATAACAAGAAACTTAATAAAGGTTCTCTCTCTAAACATTTATGGTACCTTTCTTCAACACATATATTGCACCCATAGATCCTAAATACATAAATATATATCCATCTATACAGTAATGTATATTTAGGACTTGAATCCTAACTTTCCCATTTTAATATTATGCTTTTGCGTGAACCTATAACATTGACTTTGTACCCTATATAATCCTTCCCAAATTGTGTGAATTTCCATCGTATACCACATAATCCATAATAATTTAGTCATACATAGATATCGTGCTACTTGTTTTAAGCTAGAATCAACACTAGGAAATAAGTGTTTAGGTAGTTACGAGGCTAAGGTTAAGTGTCCAATCATAACCAGAATGACCAAATGGTATGGTCTAAACCTAACTCATTTGCACTTAATCCCCTCCATAACTGAGCATTTATGTAGAGTGGCAAGAGTACACTGGTAAGACTTAAGACCCATCCTATGATATTACTTAGAGGGCTGGTGGTGTACTCCCAAGGTTAATGTTCATCCTCTGTGCCCACTGTGCTTTCACCACCTTAGGCCAGTCACATGGCCTCGTCTCGTGTCCTTTACTGGCCCGTTACTAGGACTGTCGAGAAATTTTTTCTTTCCAGTATTGTTTCTTTGTTGAACTCCAGTTTTGTGTGAACACAGGGTTCGGTCATATGACCTCTGTTACTCTCGACCCAAATGAAAAGTCAACCATGGAATATTGGACTCTCTTTGATACTGGCGTGCATTTAGAGACCCTGATTGTATACTTTGAAAGGTAAGAATACTCTATGCTCACGACTTTCGTTAACCTGCGAAATTGCCTTGTCTAGAAGTATATAAAGATATTACCTGTATCCTTCCGACTATTTGGAAACCTTTGTAAAGGCTTAAAACTTGTTTGTAAGGTTCTTCAGGTTAGGATTCGATTGTGGCTACCCCTATAATTTCATAATTTATTTTCTTCATCTTCCACCGAGGAGGTAATGAAGACTCCCCTTTAAATCCTGAGTGGTTTAATATTTAGGAGGTTCTTTGTGTATTAATACCTTGACCAAAACTGTAACTCCGTGCTTAAATAAAAGAAAGTCATCAGCTACTTTCTACCGGTTTTTTTGGGATTCGGTATGAGAAAATCATATTTTCAAGGTACTGAGTCTTTATAGTTCCTTGACCCTCCTGAAATATTTACTGTAAAATAATTTAGTTATTCTTTACTATTCAAAGATTAGGGTTATCCTATGAGAATTCCACGATACTTGGCTTCCCAGTATCTCAAATTTTATTAACTCTCATTTGGCTTATTATTGTCAACTGTTCATCCATAACGGTTATTACAGGGAAAGGGTGAAGTCTCATATTTTCATAGTTCAGTCATTTCATACTATTTTGGTAGAGTAGGATCTCTGTATGGTTTTATATCATTTTAAAATTTACAGTTCCTTATAAGCTTTTCTTTGATTGTTAACAAATTGTTTTCATCAATCTAATGATGGGACCTCCTGATGCTTTGTGAGGTATCCATCTAACGCAGATCATAAGTTAATTAATGATTCATAATCAAGTTTTCCATAGCATAAAGGTTGTCTTAGATTTTTTCTTTGACCTAGTCTGTTTCAGAGTTCCAAAGGTTTCTCATTTTCTTACTGTTGTGCTTCCTCCTAGGGATTGCTTGCTCACAAGTCTTTGTCTCAGAGTCGTGCCATGTAAAGAAAAAGGTAATCGGGTTCTAATTTAGTTCTTCAACTTCTTACAACCTCCACTGAGTGATTTGATTCGGATATAGTGATCGTGGGTAGAGATGCCAGACTTTTATGGCGCACAATTTAGTTTTGCACTTGGTTTTTCCTTTTTTTATTTAATGGAGAAGCCCTAAGGGTTGAACCTTTAACTCTATGATGAATAACTTTGAATTCGATTTTACTGTAAGCGACCAATCGGTCCATTTACTATTGGCACACTGTGTAAGATATAATTAGGTTTTTAGACTGGATATATGGTCCTGGTTATTGCTGAATACATGAATGCTTATTATAATTAAATTTCTAGGTTGTGAGTCCATGGTATTTCAAAGATTGTACATACTATTTAAAATTTCCAGGGTTTGTCATCGGAATCAAAATGTTGTTTTAGCTCTTTCTTTTTGTTACGGTCAAGCTGTCTTACTTCTTGGTCGATAGAGCTTGTGAAATTTCCAAACAAATGTATATTCTATTTACGGGATTCCAATCTAGGATTTGATTTCGTAGGCCCTCGTGCCTCTAGAATTTAGTCATGGGTCTCTATAGTTGACAAATTTTTT
Organism: Picea sitchensis; assembly: GCA_010110895.2. Lineage (NCBI taxonomy): Eukaryota > Viridiplantae > Streptophyta > Pinopsida > Pinales > Pinaceae > Picea > Picea sitchensis. Next base: position 126,493 of record SNQJ01S0013965.1, read on the forward strand.
TGAATTTTAATTCCATAATTTTATGTATGGTTGCTAGACCCAAACGCCTCCCATTTTATCATGAATATTTACCTATATGTATATATATACAGTAGTTTCTTAAGATGGAAATTTCTACAATTCACATGCTTATTATATATTTATATATATATATGTACTATTCTTTTTTCAACTGTAATATAAATATACATCTAAGTATATATATATATATATATATATATGCAATTATGAATTTATACTTCCATATATATATGTGTGTGTATACAGATCTTAAATTTCCATCATACATAACCTCTATACAGATTCTATTTTAATAGATACATGAATGAATTCCCTCTTATTACTGTGATTCTGTATAAAGTTACCGACATGCACATAAGCAGACTTATATATGTCTTTGTGATCCGACTGCATTCACATTTTCGCTTGTAGCTAGTTTTTTTTTCACAGTCAATATGATTTTAAGGTGAACCTTATTCTACAGTTTCTATCTCATCATATCAGGAATCAAATATATAGAACTAACATATCCTTTTAGCTGGTATACCCAATAAAACAACATTCACCCAAAATTAATCTAGAAGTTTCCTTTGATCAAATATTGAGTTTCAACAACATTCAATTGGATTTTGTTTATGACAATAACCCTAACCAGAATTTTACAGTTGTAGTCTATCATATATCCATTTATATAACATTCACCCAGAATTAGTCTAGAGGTTTCCTTTGATCATATATTGAGTTCAACAAAATTCAACCAGATTTTTGTTCATAACAATAACCCTAACCAAATTTTGCAGATTGTAGTCTATCAACAACATTCATTTATATAGAATTCATCTAGAGAAGGGACAAAAATAACATATCTGAAATAATACGCTGAGAGACAAAGGGAACAACCATGTTCCTCCCAACCGTAGAACAGGGCAGCCAAATCACTTGCCCAGTTCACCCCCTCGCCTGACCATGAGTCCATGAGGGCGAACTTGAAATCTCCTCTTCAACAATGTTTCTTCTATCTGTAGTCCTCTCCTTGCCTCACACTCAATATTCAGTGTTCAAAACAACAAGTATCTAGTAATTCTCTTCCCATCATACTAGGCAGCATCCTGCCTCCTCACATATGCTATATATCAAAAACAATCCTTTTTGCCTAGGTCTTTTTCCCTCCCTTGGGAATTTTCACAGCTTTCTAAATGTCGGATTTTCAGGGGCTTCCAATGGACAAATCCCTAATTTTCCACTTGTAACAATCAGCCCAAAGGTACTTTCAACATGTTCCCCACTCATGGAGTTATGGTCAGCTGAATTTAACATGGTTATTCCATTTGTACTCCTGCAATAAATAGAACAATATTATATTTACATACAAGTGTCATAGTCAAATAATTAGTTGGGTCAAATCAGGTCTCTACCCGACAGTCATAATAATTAATTACAGTTTATCAAATTCGAAATTCAGAATTGCCATAAATGGCAAAAATTTTCCAAATTCAAATTTACCAAAAACGGAAATAATTCTCTAACAATTTTTGAATTTCAAAAATACTTTATTTTTGGGGATGTCAGAGAAGTATTCATGTGAAGGTTAGGATTTTGATGCCTCAAACATTTCATGACGTTTTCCAAAAGGCCCTCATAGAAGAAGAGGAGCTTATCAGCGGGGGCCAGAGAAGGACTCCAGCAAGACCAGCAGGGCAGGTGTCATCTGGTGTGCAACAACATCAGACACCAGGAAGACACTCACCAGGATATCCTGGATTCTAGAGAGGATCCACTTTCACTACACCTCGGTGACCAGTTCCTCAATAGAAGACTCCTTACCGAGGACCACAACACCAACAACAACTTCAACCACAACAACATCAGTTTAGACCTATTCAGCAGAACAAACCAGGATTCCAAGACGGTGGGCCGTCAGCTTCTACTTTGGGTACCAGGAGTGTTGAACCGAATAAAGGGTGTTGGGTATGTGGGGAGCCACATTACCAGCGTGACTTCCCATTGGAGAGGAACACATCATATGGACCAGTCGAACCCACTACCAAGGGAGATTTGGGCAAGGCCCATCAGATTCATGTAGTGGTGAATAACCTCTAGGAAGAGAACCAATCGACTGTGCTCGAGACATCAGGGACCATCGTTGACCAAACCCTTAATATTTTGATAGATCCTGGTGCTAGAAATACTTTCATTTCTGGTGCAACACTAAAAAGAATTAAGATAAAGGCAGTCGAATAGGATGATTTTATCTTTGAATAAATGGCTTCAAGAGCCAAACATAATGTTGGTGGGAAGGTTATGGGTTGTAGCCTTAATGTGGGAGAGTTTGTCACTAGGGACAACCTATACATCATGATCTTAGGATCTTATGATGTCATGATTGGTATGGACTAGTTGGAATCACATGAGGTGATACTCAACTATAATACGAAATGGTTGAGCTTGTTCGATGGAAAGGGAGAGAGACGCATGATTGTAGGTAGGAACCAGGAAGTTTCCCTAAGGTTCATCTCTTCCTTGAAACTATGAAAGAGAATGTGAAAGGGATGTAATATTTATGTGATCCTCGCGTTAGATGAGAAGGGAGTAGCGAAAGGTCTATAACACCTTCTGATGGTGAGAGAGTTTGCATATGTCTTCCCTGAGGAGTTACCTGGGATACCGCCGGAGAGGGAGCTGGAATTTACCATAGACTTAAAACCGTGGATTGAATCGATATAAATAACACGTTATCAGATGTCGACCCCAGAGTTACAGCAGTTGAAATGCAGTTGAAGGAGTTGTTGGACCTAATACTAATACGTCCAAGTGTTTCACTGTGGGATGGACCTGTTATATTCATACGAAGGAAGGATGGGCCGTGGATACTCTGCATCGACTATCGTCAATTGAACAAGGCAACGATCAAGAATCAATATCTGTTGCAAAGGGTTTATGATCTGTTTGATCATATGAAGGGTGTGATAGTGTTTTCAAAGATTGACTTGAGATCAAGGTATCACCAGTTACAGATCAAGGAGGACGAAATCCCTAAGACCGCCTTTAAGACGAGGTTTGGATATTACGATTTGACTATTTTATCATTTGGGTGGATGAACGACCCAGGTGTATTTATGATTTTGATGAACGAGGTGTTCCATGAATACTTGGATAGGTTCATCCAAGTATTCATTGACAATATTTTGATTTACTCTCGCATGTTGGTGGAGAATGACGAGCACTTGTGATTGGTACTACAGTGTCTGCGAGAGAACAAATTGTAAGGGAAATTGTCTAAATGCTCATTTTATCAATCAAATATTCACTACTTAGGGTATGTCATATCTGATGAAGGTATCATTGTGGATACAACAAAAGTCAAGGCTATTATGGAATGGCCTGCACCGATGAATGTCCTCGAAGTGCGTAGCTTCATGGGTTTAGCGGGATACTATCAATGGTTTGTCGAGGTTTTTTCGAAGATAGAAGATTCGATTATGAAATTTCATAAGAAGAATAAGAATTTTGTTTTGACCGAGAAATGCACGGAGGAATTTTGGAGGCTCAAGGAGCTATTAACAACATCATCGATACTAAAGGTCCCTGACATGGATGTTAACTTCTTGGTATGCACTAAGGAATCCAAGGAAGGCTTACGCGAAGTCTTGATGGAAGACGGTTGAGTGATCACTTACATCTCGTGTTACACATTATTTTGGTCACCCTGATGATGATTACATAAGCATGTGTTCAGGTTCCCAATATAATATTTTTCCTGAGAAAAACAACCTCTTTCCACCCTTGCAAGATGAATTTTTGGAAGGCCACCGCAAGATGCTCCTTTTACACAGTGAAAAAATCCTTGATTTCTGCATGCTGCACTATAGCCAACCTGCGGGATTTACGCAGGTTTCTATATAGGCAGGTCATGGCAGCGCTTTGAAACTAAAAGAGGAAATAAGTTCTATCAACTTCTAGAAGTGGAATCTTCTGGAAATATGAGGTGGCATCCATATGGTTACAATCCTACTGAATTCTCTGATTTGATGGGATCATCCTAATATCTTTAACCACTTCAATTTATCCTATATAATTATAGGATTCTCATGGAAAAGGTTAGAGGTACAAGCATAAAGAAGCATAGATACTGAAGAAAGAATAGGCTGAAGACTGTGTGAAGAATCCTATTTCAAGTGATTCTTGAGGTCTCCATTCATCCATCAAGATTTTGAGAGAAATCTTCATGCAAATGTCAGAACAGATGTATGTGTGTCAGAACAAAGGGCCACTAAAAGGGAACTTGTGACATCAAGATGATTTGGTTGTATCTTATACCTTTCATTAATATAATATGGTGGCATGTCTCTTTCCCATAAAATGATTGATATTTTATTACATGACTCCTTGATCACATGTTTAGGTTGTCATTGAATTTCACTATTGCTGCTTTCACATTGGTTGATTTGTGCTATTGCAGATCTGAACTCATAGGAACATCGTAGTAAGGTAGGATCAACAAAGACATAAGGAAGCGATTCATAATGTATGCTGTCTATGCATTCTTTGGTAGTTAAAATCAATGATTGAAACCTAGGGAAAGCATTGTATTCCGTCTTGTTTTATTCTAGATCCAGGTGGATCTAGGGGGATTAGTTCATGTCCGCATCTACCAATTTACCCATTAACAAAATTGACGACTCCACTGGGGAGAAAGAAACTTGATTGTGGTTTTTTGTTGGCCATTTTCTCATAGCCTATGTTTTATTTTATGTTTCAATCTCTGAGTCTATGGGAGATCCAATTAGACTCACTGGATTTAAAATTTTCCTGAGACCCTTTGTCCTTTTTGAAAATTTTCTATTTATGAAACGCATCTGCACTGCACCTTATTGGTAGCCCGCAGAAACCTTCCATTTCCTCACCCTGGTGGTTTGTTTTAGTATGGTATTTCCGTGACCTGCATGATTATTGGCCTATGAAAAACCACCCATTTCCACACTGCATTATATTGCCTACCCACAATGACATTTGAAAACTTTTTGGATTGGGTCTTGACCTCTATTATTGCCCATTTTTTGCTTCAATTAGTTGGGAAAGGGATTTTAATACCAGTTCTTGAGTGCTTCTGATTGTTTAAACTTGGTCTTGATTGATTTTAGAGACCGAATGCCTCTCTTTTATCTTTTTTCGATTCTTATTTTTTATTTTTATCGACAATGATATAATCTCCGGACTTGCATCTGAGTGCTTGATCGATTAAAATTCTTCATTTGGAGTTGGAATTATAGGTTGGTTACACCTTCTGGATTTCTTAATGATCGAAACACCATTTTATTGTTTACATTTGAAGAAACCTTTTCTTGTCATTTTGTGTTTTTATCTTCATTGAAAGATTGATTTGGGTGCTTGTTGAGTGTTTTCTTTTCATTGATTGCTTATCCTTTCTTAGTTCCGTCTCTGTTTGGTTTTCGAAAGGAAAAAATTAAAGTCTTTTAAGTCTTTTAGGCGATCATTTATACAGAAAATATTGGCATTCAAAAAATTTGAAAAAGAACAAATAGTGAAATTATATCATTTATGATTATTTGGTACTGCATTTAAAAGAAGAGAATTATACATTGCAGTTTGCATTGCTCCAGAAAAGTTATTTCTCCCTACTATAGATTGAATTCATCGAACGAAAGTTTGCATCACTCATTTCTATTTACACGTTATTGGGTCAAAGTCTCACATAACATTGGTTTCATTCATGTCTCCCTCTTTCATAACAACAACCTTTAATAATATTGCGAAACTCTAAAATTCAACTACTAACTTTTTCTAGGGATATTTTACACCAACATCAGCTAGGCTAGAGCTTTGGAATAGGAAGTGAGACACACTCTCCAAAGCACAAAACACACCATAGTATCTTGTGATAGGGAGTGTTCAAATCCATTTGCAACGTTTTGTCCTAGGAAGCCCTTCTCACACAAGGGTCAAACCCGAGGTCACATTGATATTGGTAGAGTCACTCACCCTGCTTTGTCGGTCTCAGTGTAGAGATTGCCTCTGAGTCACAACCGGAAAGGGACTATTCTCTAGAGAGCTTTCAAATTGTTATTGACTAAAGTGTCAATAACAAGTTCTTCAGTGTAGAGTCACTCACTCACACTTTTGGATTATCTCCTGAGATCGTCACAAGCCTTAACGAGGATCCTTATTGGACCACTAACATAGCTCAGACTCTGACTTCTAGAAGGAACCCTCCTACCTCAGAGACATGAGTTTAAATACCTACCATTTATGAACCTCTTGAAACATCTTACACATTCACAATACCCCTAGATCACTTTAATACTACAATGTGCTATTATTTTCCTGGTTCAGAAACATTATCAGTTGGCCCCAATTTAACCACCCCTCTCTAGTAAACCCATTCTATGATGATCCCAAATACTACAGCTATTCCCACCAAAAATATGGTGGTTGTCCAAACACCTATTGACACATCACTTTTACCTAGTCAGATCCCATCCCTTCCTCTTGGGTAAAATGCATTGAATGATTTTATTTCTGTTCCTACCGAAGTCCCATCCGGAACTACTGGAGTCTCTACTCCTTCTGGGCACAATCTTGTTCCTGGTTTTATTTAGACACTTCCTCAGCCCCCTTCTGGAGGGTCTTATCCATCCCTCATAGAAGGAGATGACCCTAGTGGTACCACTCAATCTTTCACACATAATTACCATATTCCTATTGGCAGGCAGTTCCACCCTAGGGGCCAAACACAATCCCCATTTTGGAGATCAAATCCCAATTGGGACACAACCCCTGGCTGGATGAAAACCCTCACCTACCCCACCCTATGGACAGAACATACCTATAGCCTTGGCCCAGTATTGGAACTATCTTACCCAAAATAATCCTCAATCAACTAGGGGGCAACAACCTCCAGCTATCTCTTTCATACCCCCTAGTACAGGCCAACCATATCCAGGTCCGTCCAATCCCATTTGGGGTTTGAATTTTCAACCCAATGTCCCTGTTCAAGGCAACAACCCTAACCAGTAGAACCCTATGGGTTACATGCCTCCGCACCAACAACCAAATCTACCTGGATCTTCGCATTATATGCAAACTGCTTACGGTCCTACTGGTATACCTATGGGAATTCCTCCCCAAAGTCACCAATACCCCCACATGAATAGATAGTTACCCTTCTTAGCCACCCTGGACCTCCGTGATATGTCTAGAATTTTAAATGACCGTATTCGTCACTCTCCTCAGTGGCTTGTAATACCGGCCAAACTACCATCCAACATTCCTAAGTTTGATGGTAAACCGGGAGAGGACCTGAAAAATCATGTAATGACTTTCCACCTTTGGTGTTCATCTAAGTCTTTGATGGATGGCTCCATTCGATTATGTCTTTTTCAGCAGACTCTCACGGGTTCAGCCGCAAATTGGTATATAGAATTACCATGAGGCTTCTTCACAGATTTCAATAACCTAGCTATGGATTTCCTCACTCACTACCAGTTGCCAATCCATTATGAAACAAGAATCGAGATTTTGAGTTGTTTCAAGAAAAGTAAATCCACTCATATCTCTGATCACATTTATGAGTGGAGACAAAGACGTCGTCTAATCAAAATCGATCTTCCTGATCAGTTATTGGTCATCCATCATCAACCTTATTCCTCCACGACCTCCTATGTACTTATGTGTAATGGTGATTCAAAGAAAAATGACATCACACTTACCACACATGCCAAAGATTACCCTCCCTCCAAGGAGAAGGTTGATGATATACCAGCTTCGTTGGTTCAACAATCTCCCTCGGCTCCACCTTCCAATGGTCCTCTTCATCTCGAATGATCGAACCCTGATACAGTCCTTTGCCTTCCTCCCAAGGGTGTGGCTCAAAAGTTTGCTTTCAATCCACATGCGTGTGTTTCCAAAAACTATAGTATAGTAGAAGATCTGGCACAAGCACCATCTACAATGTCAACCCTCGAAGTCCTTTATAATTTTCCTACACAACAGAAGGAACTGTTGAAAGCTATCGGTGGAATCGAACCTACATATACAAATTTAATAATCTTTGACTTGGAAGATAGCATTCCAAGGTTAGCCCCTTAATTCTCATTTCAAATACAAGTTTTTGTCTCCGACAAGAACATTTGTAGAACAATTATTGATGAGGGTGCCTCGACGTGTGTCAGGTCTATTGCCTGCTAGAAATCCATTAGCTCTCCTCCCTTAACTGAATCACACAACATGCTCAAGGCCTTTAATGGCTATGGATTTAAGCCCTATGGTGTCCTCCCTTCGTTGCCTATTACGTTAGAAGGAAAAATAGTCAACGTTGAAGTTGAGGTCTTTGACGCACCTCTTGATTACAACCTTCTACTTGGACATAGCGGGATTGATTCCATGCATGCAATCATGTCTATGTTTTTTCGGATCGTGTGTTTTCCGCATCAAGGAATAGTGGTTACAATGGACCAACTTGCCTTCTTCAACTCTGATACACGTACCAACAACATACCTTTCATATCTAAGACACCCCCTGGGTATGAGAATGTCAGTGTAGGTCTACTCAAAGATTCTACTCTAATGGGTACATTTATGATCCCACCACCCGAAGTTCCACCACCTCTGGTTGCCTCGATCAACATGATTTCCACCTCCATTTTCCAAACCCATTCATCCTCTGACCCATGGATAATACCCGAACCTGGTGATTATTCACACTATGGTGACCAAATGCCTTTAAGTCCGATTGAATCCACCTATCAATCCATTCAATTGACATCCCTCTCTACCCCCTCTCTTGATGATTCATCTCCTGATCCTTTTTGACATGATCTTTCCCACATATGAGATGATCCTTTTTGACACTCCTTCGGACGATGGACATCATCATTCCATTCTCTTCCTAGAACAACACACCTTCGAGAGCTACCAACGGATCTCGACCCCACCGACCATTGTCTTTATTTCTTCGGTTCCCGACTCCCCACACGATGTGTTATATGAAGGGAACTTAACCAACATTTCACCCACCATCCCCCTCAACATCTCTATCAAACCTGGAGTTGTTGAAAATGTGCACATCAGAGCTTCATGTTCCATTGATGAAGTTGCCACGTATACATCCCTTTTTCAAGATTTTTGTGACGTCTTCATATGAAACTATGAAGAGATGCCTAGTATTGACCCCGATATTGTTGTACATGAAATCAAGACATACTCGGGCGCTAAACCCGTCTGGAAAAGACTTCGCCTAGTCCATCCTCGCAAAGTAGTCATTATCAAGATTGATGTCGAGAAAATTCTTAAAGATGGCTTTATTTATCCCATGGCTTTAACTGATTGGGTATCCAATCTAGTTCCGGTTAACAAGAAACAAGGTATGATCCATGTCTGTGTTGATTATCAACAAAGATTTTCCTAAAGACAACTTTCCTACCCCCTTCGTTGACCAAATCGTCGATGATTGTGCTGGAAGTGAAATCTTCTCTTTGATGGATGGTTTCTTCGAATATAATCAAATCAACATCTTACTTGCGGATCAACACAAAACCGCTTTTATTTGTCCTTGGGGAACTTTTGCATACTGGAAACTGCCCTTTGGTTTAAAGAACGTTGGTGCCACGTTTCAATGTGCTATGTATTATGATTTTCATGATATTAAGCACGTTGTACAACCATATTTAGATGACCTACCAAGACATTCCATGCATCGTAGTGATAATCCGACCCACCTCCAAGCCATTTTCCTTCGCTGACGGTTCTATCATATACGCTTAAATCCACACAAATGTATCTTTTTTGTGGAGTCTAGCTGACTTTTAGGCTTTATTGTGTCACGTCAAGGGATCAGGGTAGATCCTTTGAAGGTTGAGGCGATTCTCAATCTTCCTCCTACTTCTTCACTTCGCCAGCTACAAAGTTTGCAAGGGAAGGAAAACTTTCTACATCGTTTTATCCCAAACTAGGCTGAGTTAACACTCAGATTTACTCGACTATTAAAGAAAGGCTATGAATTTGTATGGGACACCACTGCCAAAAAAGCCTTCAAATCTTTGAAATTGGATTTAACCCACACCCCACTACTTTTCCCGCCTGATTATAGTCGAGATTATTTCCTTTATCTCGATGCTTCAGATTTGACCATCGCCATAGTTTTGGTCCAAGAGGACGATTCTCACGATGAAAATGACATTTTTTATTTTTTTCGGAGTCTCATGACTACAGAAGCCAAGTATTTACATGTTGAAAAACTGGCCTTGGCAACTTTTCAAGTTGTTCAACATTTCAGGCACTATATCCTTTTACACAAGACCACCGTGATTTCCGATTGTAGCCCTACGCAACACATTCTTACATGCCAGTTGCTAGGGGGAGAATACTCCACTTGGATTGTGATACTCCGGGAGTTTGACTTAGAGTTTGAATGTAATAAGACCAATAAATCCTTGGTGTTTTCCGAAGTGATATGTGACCTTCCTTGTTCTGAGACAGAAAATGTAGCAGAGGATTCATTGCCCGATGAATCCCTTTTTCTTATCAGTTTCGATGACCTTTGGTATGGAGATATCATTATATATCTCCAAACTCTGAATTTTTGGCCTGATTTGTCTAGTACTGACCATCGTCGCATACATTACCAATCCCGCCAGTATATCATCCTCGGTGATACTGTTTATCACCCTGGAGTTGAATCTATTTTTTGACGATGTCTCACTTATGATGAGGCTGAGAAACCTTTGAATGACTGCCATTCTAGAGCATGTGGTGGTCACATGTCTCGGTATACTACTGCCCAAAAGATCTTATGAGCTGTGTATTTTTGTCCTTCTCTATTCAAAGATTGTATTATTGTCATCCAAAAATGTCACGCTTGCCAAATATGCAATAAAAAAATAAGATCTCACCCCGCTCCCTTACATCATGTAGTTTCCGTTAGACCCTTCGCTAAATGGGGCATCGATTTCATGACATGTAAACCTCAGTCGATCGGGGGGAATGGGTACATTATTGTAGCCGTAGATTATTTCACGATGTGGGCTGAGGCAATACCTACATTCGACAACAAGGGAAAAAATGAAACCCTATTCATCTTCAATCACATTATTACATGATTTGGAATCCCACAGGATATCACCACCGATCACGGTAGCCACTTCCGAAACTTTATGATGTTTGAGCTTATAGAAAATTTGGGTCTTCGACATGAAAACTCAACCCCCTACTATCCATAGGCCAATGAACAAGTTGAAGCAGTAAACAAAGTACTTATTACCATGCTTCGACGGATTATTGGAATTCACAAAACGAGTTGGCATATGATGTTGTTCTCAACATTGTACCCATATCGAACATCCATGAATTCATCCATGGGGTTTACCCCTGTCCAATTAGTGTACGATTTAGAAGTTGTTCTACCAATTGAATGTGAAATTTCGTTGTTAAAACTAGCCATCCAACTTCTCCCAAACACCTTTGTTGAGGAGGAACATCTGTTGTATCTTACGCAATTGGACGAAACCCATCACGATGCCACCCTAGTTATTGAAACCCAGAATAAATGCGTAAAATCCCAATACGACAAACATGTCAAGCCACGTGTGTTTTCTGAAGGTGATCTAGTTCTCCTCTATGAACAATATCGTGATTTGCTAGGAGCCGAAAAATTTGAGGCTATGTGGTGAGGCCCTTATATTGTTAAAAGAGTGTTGGAGAAGGGAGAATACGAGTTAGTAAATTATGATGGCATTCCTTTGAGTCAAACTAGAAATGGGCTTTACTTAAAGAAGTACTATGCTTAGACTATCTCTACATAAGCACTTCTATTTTTACTGTATCATACTCTTGTGTGTTACTTTAGTGTGTTTATGATATTTGAATTTTACCCTTGACTACTTACGCTGCATTGTGTTTGGTCTCTACATGTCGATGTTTTCGCCACCTTACATTGGCTTCGTCGATGGTGCTAGCTGTAATACCTGGAATTTAGCTTCTAGTGCTTGGGCAATTTATGCACCCTCAAATGAACTTATTTGTCTACAAGGTGTTTGTCTCGGTCGAATGACCAATAATATCGCAGAGTATAGCACAATCATCGAATTATTGACTAGTGCTATTTCTCTTGGGATTCGTCGCTTCATTATACAACTTGATTCGCAACTAGTATTACTACAGTTAAACAATGTCTATACTATCTGAAGCCCTACTCTATTACAGGTATATTTATGAATCCGCCTCTTGGAACATCATTTCAATTATATTGAATATCAAGACATTCCTAAATGTCTAAATACATTAACTAATGCTCTAGATAATTATGTATTAGACAAACATTTGAGACATTTGTAATTCAAATCACATTTCACATATTGTACAAAGAGCGGAGTAAACCGGTAAAAGCCTCATNATCGCAGAGTATAGCACAATCATCGAATTATTGACTAGTGCTATTTCTCTTGGGATTCGTCGCTTCATTATACAACTTGATTCGCAACTAGTATTACTACAGTTAAACAATGTCTATACTATCTGAAGCCCTACTCTATTACATGTATATTTATGAATCCGCCTCTTGGAACATCATTTCAATTATATTGAATATCAAGACATTCCTAAATGTCTAAATACATTAACTAATGCTCTAGATAA
>SNQJ01S0013965.1:139150-152160 GCA_010110895.2 Picea sitchensis
ACAAGTCCTCTTCACAAACCCCTTTCACATTCTTAAGGTCTTCCCACCAAATGGAAGCCTTTCCGTTCAAGTTGAAGGTGGCCACTCGGGCCTTCATATTTTCTGAAAAGTCATGGACTCTGAAATACTTCTTTAGTCCAAGTAGCCAGGCATCTGCTTGCTCTCCCTTCTTTATTTCACCGTCAAAGGAGGGTGGTTTGGCCTTTCTAAATTCTTTGAATTTTCGACCTTTGGAAGACTTTTGCTTCTTCTATTTTCTTCGGGGATAGGAACTGGTTCTGCTGCTAGAAGAGCCCTCTGAATCGCCAGCTTCCTTCTCAGTGGAATCATTCGACGCTTGTCCTTTACCTTTTGGGTGGACATTTTTCGAGGTGCTCCTCTCAGTGTGGCCACTGATATGACCATGTTTATGAGTTTTAGGGTCATGCTGCATTTGTCTTTGTAGATCGGATAAACTCTGCAGTAAAACTGGGTTAATTTCTGTTTTGTTTTCTTGTTCTTTCATCATCCTTTCATTGTCAGCCTTGCAACTTTGTAATTCGACCATGAGATTCCTCACAGTCTCGGCTAGATCTGGAGGGGTCCCTGCTTCCCTTCTTTCGTTAGACTCTTTGTCTCTATTGTGGGAGCCCTCTCCCACTTCATGGTGAGTCACCATACTATGTGTTGATAATTTCCCACGGTTAAACTTCCGCTCATGTGCAAAAGGAAAAACCTTGGTTGTTAGTCAATATTTATATGTATTTATAACCAGTACATAATTCATATTTTCACATGTACACACACACAATAGGGATTTTTCATTCTTAACTTTGTCTTTTTGATTAGGAAGGTTAAGATAGGGGGTTACTCCTTTTAAGAGTGTTCCGAACGGAGTTTCTACGCAACCCGTTCATGAGCCCAAGAAGGCCAACTGTTGTAACCATGATCTGATACCAATTTGTCACACACCCCTTGCGACATAGTAAATTTTCACCCTTTTTCAAGGGATAGAACCCCCTAAATCCTATCGAGCTTAGCACAGGTTGTAGATGCCAACTATGCCTCGACAGAGTCTCTGCGTGACCTCCCGATTTTTAAGGATCGTTCTGTTCCTTTTATGAGCTGAAGTGGCCTCTTTCGATTTCCAGCTGAAATCTCAATTCAATCGATCCACATGTCCTTTGGAAGTTCCCCTGTGTGAACAACACTAGGCACGAGCTCCACGACTCCCAAGCGACCACAACACTATGACCAAGGCCTACTCCCAAAGGCGCTTGTTGCAACTCGTCATCTCGCGAGTTCGCGAGTCGAAGCTCTCGACTCCTCCTTTCCAATCTCATGATACCCGAGATCATGAAATGGGTATAGCTCCTTTCTGTCAGTGCCCTCGGCACGTGACCACCGTCTAGGTTAAACACTAGCTCCTCTCACTACTTGCCGCTTTGTGAGTTCAAAGGGTGAACTCTCGTTCCTTCCTTGTGCGATCCTCCGAGACTAGAAATTCAACGAAGGTTGACCTTCCTTTCGTACTTCTCGCGACTCACCACTTCACGAGTTGTAGCATAAAATATTGGCACCTTCCCTTCAAGAACCCCCGAGAAGCGATAGTTATTTTCCCTCTCACGTTCTTGCTACTCGCGACTTCGCAAGTCAAAGGGTTGAGCTCTCATGCTCTTATCCTGCGAATCCCCGAGATGTGAAAAGTCAACAAAGCATTGAATTCCTTCTCCAAGCGACGCGTGTCCACCTGTCAATCACACAGGCCCCACCTTAAATTTTTGCCACATGTTCTCTTGTGCCCGACTCTTGACACTTCACTACTCGTGAAGTCGAAAACGAATCCTTTCAACCTCCGAACCTTCAAACGCGCGATAGGCGATGAGGTTCCTAATCCAATGGTCCTCCCATTCTCTGGATCTAATGGTTGTCTCTTCTCCTCGTGTCTTCACCATTCACAACTTGGAGCACCCAACTTTTGGGCTCTTACCTTGCGAACCTCCGAGTTCGTGAGATTCCTTGATCTCTGCCACCTGTCCTCCCCAGATGGACGGTCTTGATCCTCTCGTGACTTCGCCGCTCAAGAAGTCAAAACACTTCCCTCTATGACTCCCGATGTCCAAATCCCTGATATGGGTGTTCTCGCGACACGTGTCTGCTCTCAGACGAACGACTTAGATTTCCTCGGGACTTCGCTACTCACGAAGTCAAGATGCTCGCCTCTGTGATTCTTGGTGCCCGAATCTGCGAAAAGGATGATTCCGCGACACGCGTTCTCCGGAAGATGGGCAACTCATATTATTTTTCCCCTTCAAGACTTTCGAGACAAAATTCTCGACCTCCTATCTGCCGATATGCCGAAATGCTGAAATTCTGACACGTCGTCAATGCAGGTCCCACAACGGAACTTCCCGCCTTTTTGGAGTTTCAGACTATGTGACTTCGCAAATTCTGATGCTAAATTTTTGGTTCTTCAACCCACGAAACCCCGAGATACCTAGTTTTGATGCACTTCACCAATAACTGGCTCACACAAATCCTTTCGCCCTTTCGAGACTTCACCTTTCGCGGCCTCATGAATCTTGAGGCAAGGGTTTTAACCCTTCAAATCACGAATCCACGAAATGAGATTTCGCGAGTGATCCAACAGTCCTTGTCGACCCAGATCCTACGGTCCAATTTCTCCCGAACTAAAAACTTGAAAATAGGCTTACCATAACTCCCTTGCTCCTCTGCAAGATCTGACAGCTCTCGGGACTTCGCGAATTCTCCACGGAGAATTTCGACCGTCCAATGCCTCCTTGACGACTCTTGCAAAGTGAACATGGTATTCCTTCGCTGCTATTTTAGGATTTCAAGAGGATCATTCTTCCTCGTACAGGGTTACTAAGACGTGCGCCTTCAAATCCTTTTTCCAGGTTCTTGGTGAGCTTTCTAAAATGGGTGTGTCTATGGGGAGATCTATCCAGGGTATTACTTGAGACGGATAAGGGTATAGATTTCCTGAGAACAGACTTGAAGTCTGAATTAATTCAATATGTGTGTAAATAGCGATTTATAAAACATAAGCTATATGTAGTCTTTCCATTATAAGCGTGCAATTNCGTACAGGGTTACTAAGACGTGCGCCTTCAAATCCTTTTTCCAGGTTCTTGGTGAGCTTTCTAAAATGGGTGTGTCTATGGGGAGATCTATCCAGGGTATTACTTGAGACGGATAAGGGTATAGATTTCCTGAGAACAAACTTGAAGTCTGAATTAATTCAATATGTGTGTAAATAGCGATTTATAAAACATAAGCTATATGTAGTCTTTCCATTATAAGCGTGCAATTACCATTTCTAAATCAAAACACTACATAGGCAGTCTTATACTCAAACCATTCATAAAACTGCACAGACTGTGAGCATACATGTCAGCATATAAATTTCAATATGCAAGATGTAAAACCCTTATAAAAAATAACACCAGATGTGATTGCAACTACTGAGAGGGGTGCTCGTTTCCACCCAACCGTAGGCTCAGCGACTCCCAATGGATTTACCATTAGCCACCCCCGAGCTGAGACCACGATGCTGCGAGACTGCATCTTGGTTTTCCAATGACCGAGAACGAGGGTTACTCTCCCCCTTCTCTGCTATCACTCAATTTGCATATCTCCAGAGTTCTTTCTCCTTCCCTCGCATCTGCCCCCTTCTCGCTTCTGCCTCACGCCTTTTTTTCCTCTTGCGAGGTTGCATGTGGCACGATTTCCCTCACACTGGTCAGGCCTGATGGCTCTATGGATGGGCAGTTCACCCCCCCGCATCCCTCATTACTGATGAGGAGCCATCTACCTACCAATCCTGATGAGTCATTTAATTCGGGGCCAGTGAGCCGCTCTTGGTTCTCCAGGCCAGTGAAATCCAAATATGGTATTGGTTTCGGTGGAAGTTAACACCACCTTTCCAGGTGCCTTCCACCACCTTTCTTCAGCCATCGTGGTCTCTTTTTCAGCATATCCTCTCTCATCAGTCCTCCAATATATATTCATAATATTATTCACATTCATCGACCTTTTTCACAAGGTCCATTCACATCACACATTCACATTTTTGAGTTTGCTACAGTTCTTGGCCAGTATAGTTATTTTTACAAACTGGGGGAAACAGGGTGTTACATTTAGTCAAAAAACCATTAACTCTAAAGGTCTTGTAAGTGTTCTATTCCTTGCAGGAAGAAATTTAGGACCTTGGACAACGAATTATGGACAGTTTTTGTGATTTAATCTATTTTCGTCGCATGTACAATTACTTTTTAGGATTTTTCAGAAAAACCTTGAGCACAGTCTTTGTTCGATCTCGGGCTCAAAAATCAATGAGAATGCAGCTAAGTATACTTTTGTTGTCTTTTCGTACTCGTTATGGTAACACGAAAACATAGAAACCTATGGAGAAATCTTTAAGCTCTTTTCATGCTCCCTAAAAAAGAAAAGATTGTCGAGCGACCTTGTTCTTTTGACACTCGTAAAAGTATTTGAAGAAAATATTTGATGGGAGATAGTTTATCACTTTTTCGGTCCTGTCGAATTATTTTACGAAAAGGAAACTCAGAGAGTTATCTTTTAAGTGTTTTTCCAGACTTTATAGATATGAAAAACCTTCGAGTTTTCTATCTTTGGACTCGTTAAACAAACATCAATAGACCCAAACGGGACCGAGCCACTCCTTCTTAGGGTTCGTTAAATATACTCTGAGGGACTTGTCCAAAGGATGATCTTAAATTGACAAACATATGTTATCCTCCTCAAGCTTGTGTAAAAAGAAAGAGGTACTCGCCAGAAATGGTGGGGGAAAATTTGGGAAATGAATGTGTCTCTGTGTTTGTATTAATGGCAGTAAGCGTTGCTCTTGAACATGACACCCCTCTTCGTCATTTGAATCTGGGTTGGGTACTCCGTTTGTCTCTTCTCTGACCTTATCGAAGTTCATATCTTGGGTCATCTTTGAGTCAACACTTCCAAGATCATTGTCGTGTCATTCATATGTTCAAGAGAAGTTCAACCAGAACCTTCTATCAAGTCAGCCATCTACAATTGTCCATTCTTACCATGTCGACATTCCTTGTGTCAGTCCCAAGTCACATATGTATTTTTCTCTGTCCTAAATATGTTACTCATTTCATGTCATTTGTGGGGGATACATCAAGGACCTCCTGTGACGAGTCTTTTCCTGTCGACTTCATCTCATTATCTAGGAAAAAGACTTATAAATTATTTAGTACCTTAGAGCCTACATGCCTCAATGGCAGGTTTCTTCGCTCTCGACAGTGGATTCACATCATTGATCCCTGATCGAGAGATTCTGTCAAGTGTTCAACTTCAACTCATATATTCACACTTGTTAGATTGTATTGGAGTACCTTGGGGGTCATTGACATCATTGGTGATTTCCCTCTCACTTGTTAATAGTTTTCATCAATGACTGGTAATCAAGTGGTTTCTATTCACGTTCAATTTCAACATCTATAATCGTGTGACTAGAATCGTACTAATGGATGATGGATTGAAGACCCTGGACTTCACCATTTTTGGGTCCAGGTTGTGAAGGAGTATTTGTGATTTTTTTTGACACATAGATCCACCTTGTATGTCTTGTGGCTATGTTCGTACTTGATTTTTCGATGCATGGATCCACAGTGTATTCCTAGTGGCTATGAAAAATATTGTTGACATGGATCCACGTTGTATAATTGGTGGCCATGATCTACATTTATGATTTCAATCATTTACAGTCTAAACATGGGAATGCCTACTTCAGACATGGTGTGATATTGTACGGATACTTGATTGTTTGCAGGTTCTTGATTGTTGCGCCCCTACTTCTTTACACATACACACTTATTTTACAAAGTATTTCTGTTGTCTCGAGTTCCAGACTCATGCTTTGGGGGGCATTTTGTTACACATTATTTTCATCACGCTGATGATGATTACATAAACATGTGGTCAAGTTCCCAATATAATCCTTTT
The DNA here is from genome assembly GCA_010110895.2 of Picea sitchensis. Lineage (NCBI taxonomy): Eukaryota > Viridiplantae > Streptophyta > Pinopsida > Pinales > Pinaceae > Picea > Picea sitchensis. The sequence goes on from SNQJ01S0013965.1 coordinate 145,139, forward strand.
CCTGAGAAAAGAAACCTCTTTCCACCCTTGCAAGATGAAATTTTGGAAGGTCGTCGTAGGCTGCTCCTTTTACACAGTGCATAAATCCCTGATTTCCGCATGCTGCACTATAGCTAGCCTGTGATATTTCCGCAGGCTACTATATAGGAAAGTCATGACGGTTCTTTAAAACTAAAAGAGGAAAGAAGTTCTAGCAACTTCTAGAAGTGGAACCTTCTGGAAATATGAGGTGGCATCTGTATTGTTACGATCCTACTGACTTCTCTGATTTGATGAGATCATCCTCATCTTTTTAACCACTTTAGCTTCTCCTATATAATGATAGGCTTCTCATGGAAAAGGTTAGAGGTACAAGCATAAAGAAGCATAGAGACTGAAGAAATAATAGGCTAAAGAGTGTGTGAAGAATCCTATTTCAAGTGATGCTTGAGGTATCCATTCATCCATCAAGATTTTGAGAGAAATCTTCATGCAAATGTCGAAATAGATGTATGTGTGTGTCAGAACAAAGGGCCACTGAAAGGGAACGTTTGACATCAAGGTGATTCGGTTGTATCTTCTAACTTTCATTAATATAATATGGTGGCACATATCTTTTCCATAAAATGATTGATATTTTATTACATGACTCCTTGATCACATGTTTAGATTGTCATTTAATTTCACCATTGTTTATTTCACGTTGGTTGATTTGTGCTATTGCAAATCTGATCTCATAGGAACATCGGAGTAAGGAAGGATCAACAAAGAAATAAGGAAACGATTCATAAGGTATGTTATCTATCCCTTCTTTGGTAGTTAAAATCAATGATTGAAACCTAGGGAAAGCATTGTGTTCCATCTTCTTTTGTACTAGCTCTAGGTGGATCTAGAGGGATTAGTTCATGTCTAAATCTACCAATTTACCTATTAACATATTGAGAAAGTTGATAAGGCATGACAAGAACTATGTGATGCACGATTTGGATTCATTATCCATACTATATGCCTTGAGAGTTTGGAGACACTACTTTATTGGATGGAAATTTGAACTAAAAATGGACCATAGTGGACTACAACACATATTGATGCAAAGCGACTTGAATGCGCGACAACGAAGTTGGTCGGAATTTCTTAGCGAGTATGATTTCGAGATTTCTTACATAAAAGGAATGGTGAAAAGAGTGGCGGATGCATTGAGTCAGAGACCACGCATATTTTCGATGATGCCTCTTCATGTGAATCTACATGAAAACATCCTAACTTTATAGTGCGACAATGACTAATGCAAAGAGGTCAAGGATTTTATCAGAAAAAACATAATGATGGTACCAAAATTTAAGGGATTTACTTTGGAAAATGACAGATTATTGAGATTTAAAATTCGAATTTACATACCACCCAATGACGAGTTGAGGTGTTTGATCCTAAACAAGGCTTACAAAGCAGTGTACATGGATCATTCTAGAGTTGCAGAGATGAGGGAGGACCTTAAACCCTTTTATTCTGGAAAGGAATGAAGGAAAACATAGTCAGCTACATGGCCTGATGTCTAGAATGTCAGTAGGTGAAGGCTGGACATAGACATCCATTAGGACTACTATAGCCACACACTATTCCAGAATTGAAATGGGAGGTAATTTCGATGGATTTCTTTGTTGGAATTCCATTGATAGTAAGGAGACACAATTGAATTTTTGTGGTAGTCGACACTCTGACAAAGATTGCTCATTTTATTCCTCTATGTACAACGTATCAGGCACCTGACATAGGTAGAGTTTTCATCAATGATATTGTGAGGTTGCATGGCATGCCTAAGAGGATTATATCCAATAGAGGGTCGATGTTTACAGGATAATTTTGGACTACTTTTCAAGAGGCCTTGGGAACCCAACTTAAATTTAGTACTTTGTATCTCCCGGAGACAGGCGAATAGACCGAAAAAAAAAAACAAATCTTGGAGGACATGTTGCATATGTATGTTATGGACCAACATAAGTGTTGGGAGGAATTCTTGCCATTGGTAGAATTTGCATATAACAACAATTATCAAAGCACCATTAATATGGCGCCTTTCGAGTTTCTTTACGGGAAACTGTTTCAGATGCCTCTGAGTTGGGATCGGCTTGAGGATAGGGTCCTAGTGGGACCGAAAGTGATCCAAGAAATGGAAGATAAAATTCAAACAATAAGATAAAGGATCAAAGAAGTGCAGGATCGATAGAAGAGTTATGCTAATGCACATCGTGTCGACTGTAGTTATAAAGTTGGTGATTTAGTCTTCTTGCAGGTGAAACCACATAAGAGTTAGATCAAATTCGGAAAGGGTGCTAAAATCTCTCCTAGGTTCAAGGGACCTTTCGCGATTGTTAAGCCCTAAATAATGGCTTATTACTCCATAATTGGGGAATATTACATTAGTAATGTTATTTTATTTATGTCGCCTTGAGTCCATTAGTTGTAATTGTACCTTCTAGTCTCCTATATATACCAAGGAGACATTTTCATTTGGAATCATCTTGTATTTGGACATTTATGTGGGGTATAAGGAGGTTTCCTCTTCGAAGAGACTTATTACCTGAAATTCTCTATTTTTCAAGATGTTGAGTACTTATTCTGAGGTTTTTCTATGCTATGTTGATATTTGGTTCTTAACATATGGTATCAGAGCTGAAGGTCTTGGGGTTTCGCTGCTACATCTAATACACCTTGTAATTTTTTATATAACTTGTTTTCTATGATGTTTCAGAAGGAACCCTTTGGAGGATATTTAGTAGACGGATCAAGGTACGTTGGGTTAAAATTTCATCTCCTGAGGCCGTATACTTTAGGATATACAACCTGTGTAAGATAGGTTTCTAGAATAATCTTGAATTGAGTCTATTGAAATTTTCGTTATAAAATTTTTTCTGTAACATTTCAAACCCTAAAATATTCATAGAAATTATTAATTTATCTGTGATAAAAATTTCATCTTCTGGTTGATGTTACATTTGTAGATACACCCTGTGGAAGATAGGGTATTTGACTATTCCTATTGACAAAGAACAAGAACAAGAACCATCTCAAGATGAAAATGAAGACGCGATTTCTTCTAAAGGGTTGACTCCCACGATATCGTGTAATGCATTGGCTGGAATTAACACTCCTCAAACCCTCAAGATCAAAGGATATAGAAAAAATAAAAAGGTAATAGTCCTAATTGATTCTGGTAGTACTCATAATTTCATTCACTATAAATTAGCCAAATCTCTTAATTTCTTTGTATATCCATCACCAGAGTTTCAAGTAATGATTGCAGATGGATCAACTATCAATTTCTCAGGAAAATGCAATAAGATCAATCTTACTATGGGGGAATATCTAATGAATAGCCCAATGATATCTATACCCATGGGTGGTGCTGATGTCATACTAGGAATCCAATGGTTACAATCATTAGGAACAATGGCTTTTAATTTTCAAGAAATTTTCATGAAATTTTCATTGGAAGGAAACAAAATTGAGTTAAGAGGTATCACAGGGAAACTCAGTAAGGTGATAAGCTCCAATGGCATGAAAAAATTATTTAAAAAGGGGCATCAAGATGTAATTGCACATATATGTTCACTATATGTTCAAACATATAAGACATCTATTCCCCTAGATCTCCAAGGGATCATTTATAAGCATTCCAAAGTATTTGAAGATATTCCCAAATGTATTCCACCCACTTGAAATCATGATCATGATATTCACCTAATTCTTGGGAGTGTTCCTCCTAACATCAGGCCATACATATATCCTTATTCCTAGAAGAGTGAAATTGAGCGCATGGTTGAAGAAATGTTATAGGTTGACATTATTAGACCTAAAAAAAGTTCTTACTCTGCATCGGTGGTAATGGTATTCAAGAAAGATGGCTCATGGCGTATGTGTCAATATTATAGAGAGCTCAACAATATGACTATTAAATATAAGTTTCCCATTTCCATCATTGATGAATTGTTATATGAAATACACAAAACAATGCATTTCACAAAGTTGGATCTATGTTCAGGGTATCATTAGATTAGAATGAAGAAAGACGATATCCCAAAAACAACATTACAAACTCATGAAGGCCATTATGAATTTTTGGTCATGCCTTTTGACCTTACAAATTCACCTTCCACATTCCAAGGGTTGATGAATTCCATTTTCAAGCCCTTCCTTCAAAAATTTGTGTTAGTATTTTTTGATGATATACTAATCTATAGCAAGTCTTGGGAGGATCACGTGCGACATGTTGACAAGGTTCTACAACTACTAAAGAAGCAACAACTATATGCCAAACCATACAAATGTTTCTTTGGGGTGAAGGAGGTAGAGTATTTGGGTCATATTGTATCTCATGAAGGTGTCAAGGTAGACCTTAACAAGATTAAGGCCATGAAGAATCTTAGAGGATTTTTGGGTTTGATAGGTTACTACCGCAAGTTTGTTTGTCACTATGGAAGAATAGAAGCACATTTAACAACACTAACTAAGAAGGATGAATTTTCATGGACTCGAGAGGAAACTAAAGCTTTTGAACAACTTAAAGAGGTGATGTAAAAAATCTCCTGTCTTGACCACTCCAGACTTCATAAAAAACTTTACTGTGGAATGTGATGCCTCAGGAAATGAAATTGGTGTTTTCCTAATGCAAGAAGGAAGGCCCCTGGATTTTGAAAGTCGACCACTCAAGGGAAAGGACTTACACAAACCCATTTATGAGAAGGAAATGATGGAAATACTACATGCAATGAATAAATTGCGTCCTTACCTAATATGTAGCCACTTCAAGGTCAAAACAAATCATGATAGTCTTAAGTACTTCTTGGAACAAAGACTGTCTTCAGAAGAACAACAAAAATGGGTGACCAAGATATTGGGTTATGATTTTGAAATCGTCTATAAAAAAGAGATGAAAAATGTTGTGGCATATGCACTCTCAAGAAAGGATGAAGATGTTGAGGCATTTCTTTGTGCTATCTCGATTATCCAACCCGATTGGATAATAGAAGCAAGGGATGAATGGAAGAATGACGAAAATGTGTGGACTCTCATTCAAAGGTTGCAACATGATTCCAGTGCATCAGATACATTTAAGTGGAAAAATGACTCACTATGGTACAAAGATCACTTATATTTATGTAAGAACTCCCAATTCAAGCAAAAGGTACTATTGGAATTGCGCACCTCTCCAGTAGGAGGGCACTCAAGATTTTTGAAATCCTAGCATATAGTCATGAAGGAATTCTTTTGGGATGGCCTTAAAACTGATGTTCAAAGGTTTGTTGCAGAATGTTTGGTTTGCCAACAAAATATGGTGGAAACAATTAAGACCCGAGATGTTAGGATATTTAGACACTTAGTAGTTAGTTAAGATCTACTTGGTCTAATATGTCATTAGTTAAAAGTGTGTTTCTTTAGTATGCATTTGTATGCATTTGTAGTTAGGAAATCCAATGGTCACGATATGTTCCCAACATAGAGTGATCCGACAGTTCATACTCTCCTCGATCTTAACAACCATTGATCCATGGATTAACACTCGATTGGTCCATGATCTCTATTTAAAGAGCATGGAGGGTCATTTTTCGATGATCGGTTGTGATAAAATCTCTCTGTAATCTTTTTCTTTGCATTAATAAACTACTCCAAGTGGCCACATTGGCTAGGGTCGTGGATCTTTCCCCGTAGGGGTTTTACCATGTGAAAACATCGGTGTGATGATCTTTGATCTAGTTATGCAAGTGGTTACTGAAGGTGTTTGTCCTCTGTTGGAATACCTGTGTTGTCGAACATGGTATCAAAGCTTCTTTGAAGACCCGCTCCTGTTGTAGATCGAGATCGTGAAGCCGAGTTGTCTCATCTCCATTTTCTAGCATTTCCGTACATTTCTGGGTTGAGAGGACTTTTCCATTGCATCTATAGCACTCATTTCATTCATGAACACTTTTTGTTTCACTCGAAAAGGTTTTCGTTTTCCCAAGATACGACCATTACAGTCAGATCCAGAGGTATAAAAACCTGAATACACATTTTTTAAATTTTTGCAAAGTTTTATTTTGATTTTATTTCAGTTTGTATTTTTTATTTTCAGGTTGCTACTCTTTTAGATCTTCGTATTCACTTTTCCCCACGCCCTATGCGATCTCGGAAAATCAGAAACAGATAGGAAAAGGTGCATCTTCCAGGTAAGCTAACCGAGATCTAACCCTCGTTGTCATCGAGAAGCAAAATTGTTTTCTTGTGAAAAGAGTTTTTTTTTAGCATGCTCTCCAAGGCCGTCTTCAACAACAACAACAACAACAACAAAAATCCTCCTTATGAACATTACAATATGTTTTTCTAGACCATTTGGTTAAAACTTTCCTTATTAAGTAAGAGGTCTTCAGTTCAAGTCTCTCTTTTGTTACTTTTTTTGAAAACGTTCATGATAAAAATTGTAAAGTGCATTTAACTTCAAGTATAAAAGTGAATCACTATAAGTAGCTTTAAATTTTATTTTAAAGTTATTTATTTTGCATGCAACTTTTCTGTTATAAGGTAGCTTCATTGTAAAATTGATTCCCACTTCTCTTTATAAAAGTGGGTCACTTCATAAAGTAGCTTACACTATCACGTGGTTATTTGGTTACCATTTATGCATTTTTTAAAAAGGACATAACTCTCACATCGGAAATCCATTTTCAGTGCCGTTTTTTTTAAAACCGCATAACTTTTCGAGATCTTTCCATCCAGATCATTAGTTTTAGTTTTTAAATCCACATTATCTGCATATTTAATATTTCTTCTACAAGTAATGTCTTGCTTACCAACAACAACTAGTTCAAATGAAAATCTCATATGGAAGATTTATTAAGAAGTAAAGGCCTGTACCGGATTACCTTTGGAAAGGAAACAACACCCACTGATGATGATAAGAAAGCCAAATGGGATAATAGGAATGACGAAGCACGTGGACTAATCAGAATGTCCATCTCTCCTGATTTAAGGTACCACCTTCAAGGAATTGATGACCCCAAAGAAGCTTG
>SNQJ01S0013965.1:153094-166261 GCA_010110895.2 Picea sitchensis
ATCAAGGATCTAAAATATCCTAAGCATGTTCTTGCAACTGGAATTGCTGATGATATTACCAGGTTGTACAAGTTTGACAACTTTGGGTCATCATCTTTTTCATCAGTTTTTGTTGCTCATAGCGATGACTTGAGCAAACTTTGACATGAGAGGTTTGGTCATCTAAACTATCGCTCATTGCAACAACTTTGTAATCAACATATGGTGACTGATCGTCCTCTTATTTCATGCAGAGATGGTGTTTTTGCCGGTTTTGTTCTCGGCAAACATCATCGGGATAGTTTTGACAAACGTGCCTCTTGGCATGCCTCGGGTCCTTTGCATCTTGTTCACGGTGATTTGTATGGTCCACTTTATTCTCCTTCTTTTTCTGGGTGCAAGTATTTCTTATCTTGCCAAGGCAAGAAGGGCTAGATTAGTTTTCTGGGTGCAAGGCAGGAAGGGCTAGATTAGTTTTGGTTAATTTCTCTTTTACTTAGTTTATTTTCTTTCTTTTATTTATTTTGCTTCTTTTTATTTTTTTCCCTTTCTTACGGTCAGAGGTGATCAAGCAATCATTGGTGATATTAAAAGGTACATTATTTGTATATTTTTAAGTGATTGACCAAATGTGTTTTGGTGGACAACAGACTTGCAGGTGAACTAAGTTTCCTTGCTTTGCCATGATTCCTCTCTTGTATACTATTCGCTTGCTACGCGGGACATCCTTGCTCGTCACATTTTCCAATCCTATCCCCTCTTTCTTCTTTCCCTTTCTTCATCCCCCTTCATTTTGAGATGCCTCCAGCATACACATTGTGGGCACTCGGTTTTTTGGGTCTTTCCCTCAACGCCCATCTAGGACAGTTTTCTATCTTCATAATCATTTAGTCAATTTTCGAAGAGTTGTCCCTTCAGGTTATACAACAGGTTGAAACCCCCTCATACTTACCACTTTGCATGATTTATTCCCGAAGTCTCGATCCATGAATCCCTTGACCTCCATCGTTTCTCCCCCTATTGCATAACCTGGTCCACCTAACCCTATCTACCTTTTTCTTGCCCCACATCGAGTCTCCCTTAGTCCTTTCATTACCCTTCCCTTCCCCTTTCTTGCAGAAAATTAGTGATCTTATGTTATTTTTTAAAGCTTTCACGCCACTGTAAGCGACGTGCATCTTTTGGTTGTGAATTTTTGACAACAATTTTTTTCAAAAGGCCTTAGCCGACAAAGTGTTCATAGGCTCCCTCTCCAGTCACACTACTTGCACACGTTTCTCTTATTCTCGTTAAATGTTGGAGCATTGTTCTTAGTGAATTTATTATGGTGCTTGACTCTTTTCTAAGCAAAAACCTTTCTGTACTCCTTGCATTATTCACGCCCTCTCAATCCGCCAATGACACACATGTCCAAAAACCCTTATATCGCCATTGTTGATCTAAACACTCACCTTACTCACTATGTAAAAGAGAGACTCAATAACTATTCTTCAAGGTCAATTTTGATCATGTTATATATTTCAAAGCCATGCCATATTCTTATGATTAACAGACTCAACCTTATTTTTTTTTTTTAAACTATTATTACATACCTCATGTCACATTAATGTTGCGCCATCATTTCACTCCCTATACACTCTTCAAAACAAAATATATTATCATTATATACCCAACATATATCACCTTTTCAAGTTCTTTGTCATGTGCCCATCTTTTAATATTTTATTAGTCCCATAAAGTTCTACCATTTTCTTATTAGAGTTATAACTTTAACATCATGCAATAATAAAGACGAAGCATATTTAAATGATAGTATCCACATGGATTATTTTATTTTAGAAGGAAACCTATGACCCTAACGAGATTTCATATTGTGGAAATGTGATAATGTATACAAAATTCTTGATGAGGCGCCATATGACAGTTTTTTTGATGACATGGGATCGTATGATGTTCTCTTCGAGACATCTTGACAAATATATCAAATCGGATAATCTATGCATATTAGCAGGCAGACAAGGAAACAATGCCTTCCTCAAAGCCAGTGCAAGTTCAGCTTTCTTGACGTGGACACATGATACGTTTCCATTAAAGATTGTTTTTTTGGCTCTTACTGACAGATACAAAGACACTCATGCCTTGCGCCTTGTGGTTGGTCTACTTCTTAAGAGGCAAGAGTTTCAACAAAGAGTCCAAGATTACTGCATGAATCGTGGTTCGCTTGATGATTGGCTTAACCCTGGCCCTTTTCGACGTGTTGAACCTCAACAAGCACTTGGAAATCACCTTGCAGGAGAGGATAGGTGCCCCTTGTGTTTTGATGACATGGAATTGCGCATATTGTCAGTAATTCCCTTGATTAATTACAGGCTTATAGAATTATGCGACAGACACTGCAAAAAAATGTATGGTTGCATGTTCTGGATTCATGGTCTACCATCATTGCGATTCACATTGTTACGACGAAAGGCGTATACTTATTGGCAATGAGAACAATTAATCATCTTTTAATCTAAAATTATGATGTGATGGCTAACAATTAAAGATGTTGAAATATTCTTAGTAGTCGTCCCAAATCAATGAATGTGATTTACTCTTCATAATCTCCTTGTAATTTACCCTATTTACTTTTTAAATTATTAACCACGAATTTCCTCACCCATCGCTGCTTTTTCTTCAAGCGTTTTAGCAGTCTGCATGTTTCATATGCCTTTCTAAGTTCATCCGTCACAATTATGTGACTGTGCTAGTACGTAGCATTCTTGCATATTTTTATGGTCACATCCCGAGTAACAAACAAGGGAATCCAACCACGATGGATAAATGTAACAGAAAATAAGCAGGCAGTGGATGTCTGAAGGTTCTTTGGTCTTTCTTTCATCAAAGATGTTCAAAGAAGGTTAAGTCTCTTCTCCAGTAAATGTTTGGATGGTATTGCTACATCCATAAAGATCTCAACATCTTGAGGCAAGATATTACCTCGATTGGCATTTATCCCACAACGAAGGATGGACCTCTGGTGTATAAATGTTATGCTCTGCATTTTTGATGAGCTTCATGAAGAAATGCACAGGTTTGTACAAAAAAATATTTTGGTTCAACTCTTCTAAAAGCCAGAGAACGCTTGATCTTCTGAACGCGTTCAAGGTTCCGTTGTCCAGCACAACCATTTCAGATATAGGGTCTACTATTATTGTCTTGGAAATGGAAGGATCGATTGCAGTAAGGAATACTGTGCCATAAGAATATTGCTCGAACTCTGACCATGAGTCCAATTTTGGATTCAGTAAACAATAAGTCTGTATGCAAATGAAATTGAATAAATTGTTGAGAGCTTGCACTCACGCTCCAAGTCTAGCTTGCATAAACCTGTTAAAAATCCCGAGAAATAGAGGAATTGCATCATCGCAGCAGAACTAGAGATGAGTACCTCCCCAGAGGATTGATCATTATTTCAATTGTGTTAGATTTGAATGTGGGTGACGCGCGCGACCTTTATCTCTTCATACGGTTTGGCGATCATGACACCATTCGAGATTTCGTTGCAGATACATATCCCTCTACATAAGAACACACCAATATGGTTGAAATATGGTGGGATTACCTCTCTCTAACAACAATCATCTATTGAGACAGCCAATCGCATAAGAATTTCGGACAACGAAAAAATCCATAGGGAATTCAATAGAACATGGTGTGGCTTGGATATGTGAAAACGTGCAACAGGGAATTGGTATTTTGAAGGTGCTACAAGCAAATTGGTGAGGCCACAGGTTCTTCTGGCTGCAAAGAAAAGAAAAATTAGTTAAAATTATCCAATGGGAATTAATCATAACACAAAGAGAGCCCAAACAATAACAACAAAAAATTAATTTGTTAGTAATGTGTTAAGAAAATTCTTGAAACAGTTCGCTCCCTGGGAAAACTACCCAGCAACTGAATGGAACTACTTTAACCACTCGTCTAATCATTTAAAGGTGGAAGTGCACAACTATAACCGAGGAGATTCTTAAGAAGACAAAAAATTTCTAAAAGGGGTATTGTTTCATAAATAAAATTCAGAGAGAGAACTTAGGCAAAAAAAAATTAGAGAGTAGTATGCTATGAGTGTTGGGAGGGATTTTTCATTTCATTCTTTCATTATATTTTTAACATTTTTAACAGAGATTAATTAAATCATCGGCAACAGGTGGTCTTTGATGAGTTTGCTGGCCTTCATGAGGTAAAGATTTACTTGTTTAATTTGTTGTAATAAGGCTTAATTTGATTCGAGGTTAATCAATTTTACTATGGAGGTTATTTCCTTGCAATTCACCACCATGACTCCATTTCTTCTTGACATAGCTTTTTTTTTCTTTTTTATGCTTGGTCTTTCTATTGTACATTGCGTCTAGAAGGGCTAAAGACCATATACCTGGTCCTTTTCTAGCAAATACTTGAAGATTTTGATGATTTATAATTTTGTATGGGAAGCTTCTTAATGGAAATCAACTCTTTGTCACTCTCGATATCTTTTTTATTTTTCTTTAAAATCCTTAGTTTTCCTCGTCTTTATTTTACACTTTAATTTTAGAAAAAAAAAATAAATTAGATAATTTTTTAAAGAAACAAACAAAACATTTTATTTTTGTTTATATTCATATTTATTAAGTTATATTTATTAGATAATTAGTGCACATAATATTTTTTTATCTTAGTGCACATAATATTTGTTTATCTTACTATTCTAATTTTATTATTTTTACATCCTAAATAGAAAAGGGAAAAATAATGATTATGTTATATGCAAATAATTTTTCATCACTAACTTAGTTTATATATATATATATATTTACTTATCACATGCCTCATAAACCAAATAAAAAAAATAGACCATATCAATCAAGTCTTTAAACAAACATTTGTTAATAAGTTTTCTTTAAATTAATTCATTTGTTTTAATTGGTTTTTAGTTAGCCTTGCCTTAGTTACTTTTCTATTTTTTTTTTTTTTAAATGTATTTCCTTCTTTGAATTAAAATTTTCCACTATTAAAATCCATATAGAAGTTATTAAAATTGTAAAAAGCATTAAAACCATAAAATTGCATAAAAATTAAATATTGTTAAAAGGTTAAATTATAAGGTAAAGGAATTCATGCTTGGACTATAGGTTAGGGTAAAATTGGCCTAGAGTCCAATGCACTTTCTTGTCTTCCACTTAAATTTTAGGGTAACATTCCCGTCTCTTCTTGCCTAGTCCCACGAGAGGTTTAAAATGCCGATGTTTGAGACTCTATAATCTTTTGGCGTGAACATATAGTATATTAGGAGGATATATTACATAATTTTTTGTAGATTGTACCTAGTCATACAATGTTGCAGAAAGGAACTTCTTTAAAGGTCTGCGTGAAAGGTTCATGAAATTGTTGAGTACGTGGATAATTTTTTTTTTTTGACAAGTGCATGAACAATGGAGTGTGAATGCTAAGGGGATTAACTCACATACTGTAACCCATAGATGACAAGAGGATAGTCTAACGAAAAGAGAGAATGAAGGAAGCGATGAATAAATATGATAGGGGGATGAGGATGCAAATAACAAAAGAAGATATACGAAAGGAAGAAGACGAGTTTCGAGAACTGTACAAATGAAGGAGGTACAAGAGGTGAAAGAATAGGGATGAGAATTGAGATTCCGTGAGATAGAAGGGAGAGGCCCTTACGCAATAGTTCAAATTGTAGAGATACCACACATAATAGGAGAGGAAGAAGTCTTCTATTCAAGTCCTATAATAGAAGAACATTTAATTTCTACTTAGACTAGATCTTGCGTTGAATCCATGACCCCATGTGCATCACCAAAATCAGAGATAATAGTTGAAGACTTATCAAAAGCACTTAGAGTTAGCAAGGGATGAAAAGGTAGTAGCAATCAGAGAAATGGAAGAAGTGTGCATAGTTAGAGTCAACCAACATCATCAAGAGGAGGTACTACACAAAGAAACATGGTAGGGGTAGAAATTGATTTCTAGGGAGTTGGGTCAGAGGACCCATAGAAACATCTTTTTGTGAGAAACATATTTTTTTCAGAGGACACATACAATTTGGGTTGCTAAGAACATCCAAGATGAGGCAGTGGAAATTACACAGATGGAAAGAACATTTAGAGGTCATGCATTGGTATGGTACATGGATTTGTAGAGTACCACACCTACAAGACAGGCTAGGATGTTGGCAGAAATAAGAAAAGCATTGTTAAAAGAATTCAAGAAGCCAAAGTCTGAGTCACAATATATTAGAGATATGAAGGAAATTGAAAAGGTGCATACTGAATCAGTCTGGGATTATGACAAACATTTTAAAGATCTTATGGGTAATCTGACCTTCGAGATCCCTGATCAACAAAATCGAGAATGGTTTATTTCCATAATTCCACCAAACATTCACAGGCCATTGATTCAACATAAGGTTGCGTCGCAGCCTGAGGATCTGGAAATTACAATGAAATTGGAATAATCCCATGTAGGAGACAATGGAGGGATGACACAAGTTCATTTGAAATTGGCTTCTTTGATGATTCAACTGAGAGAACTTACACAAGGGAAGGAGAAACATGAACAACTCTAGTGTACTAAGTGTGTGACAAAAGGCCATATTAATGATGAATTCCCAACATTGGTGCAATATTTGGTGACTGGACCGCCAAATCCAATACCATGAGGGGGGTATCACGAGATATGTAAGAAATGGGGACATCATCCAACTAAGTGTCCAATAATACAAAAGTATCATTGTACACCAAGGAACTTGTTTGATAATTTGTGCTAGTCATTCACACATGAAGAGAAGGATTTTCGCACATTCAATTTGATGAGCAAGTGCACTAAATATATGTACAGGATTCAAGAGGAGAATGTTGTGATAGAAGGAGGTGGTCCAAAATAAAATAATAAGAGGGGATTGAATCCATGTAAGAGAGGAAATTATGGTAGAGGTCGACGTAGAGGAGGAAGAGGAATGATCATACGTTGCAATTGTAATGAACCAACACAGTTAGCCCACAACTACCTGAATCCATGTACAATGTGCACATAGTGGTGATCACTAGACCATCCGACAAAATATTGTCCTAAAATATTTGCGAAATGGAAGGAAAGAGGGAATCAAAACTTGAATCCAAATCAGAATGTGCAGAAAATATCAACAGAGAAATGCAACGAAGGGCCTAGAATAACAATTGTTACACAAGGAGGAGATAGAATAGGAGTTGATGTGAAAAATGGAGGAAATTAGGTTGAGCAATGGGTAAAGAAGTGAACATGACCTATGCCAACATTCAATCCTAAACAAGAAAATGAGACATATCAAAGAGAAAGAAAAGAGGTACTTGGACAAGATTGGGGAACATCAACATCATCTGTGTCATAGGTCAATTGTTGCACTATGACAAAGAATCCAATTGGGAAGGTAAGCACTATAAGATAATTATTGAGAAGTTGTGTAGAGCTAATGAAAGATGAAACTACGTTGGATTAACTATATGAAATGATTGATCATTGCACGCGAGGAAGGGAAACGGGTAATGCACAAAAATAAGACCAATAGAGAATTCATATTCAATGCTTAAATTGGGGAATATGATGTGGATAATGTTATCTTGGACTTTGGGTCCAATGGGAATGTATTACCTAAGTAATCTTGGGATATTATGGGCAAAACMAAGTGTAATATACCCCTTAAAACCCAACATTTTTTTTTAAGCACTATTGTAAGTGACTAAAGTAGTAGTACTACTTAGCCTCTTGGTCTTGTCACACAGTTGACAATTTTTTTGTTGACTAGGATCAATGTAAATCATTTTATGAGCCCTTGAATCAAACTTTTTCGTCATCTCCAAGTCTAAGTCTCTTAACGGACTAATAGGATAACACCAATATGTATTAGGGAGTTGCAACCTTCAAATGATCATATGGTTTATAAAACTATATTGTTGATCCTCAAGTGCGAGTTATGTAGTAATGTTCTTAGCATGGATCCCCAAATGAAAACACAACTTATCATGTATAGTTGTGAGCACATAAACTAATAAAGTCATTTAGAGTCCATACAATTTTCTTGTATGGAGATCAAGGTTTAGAAAAACCCTTCGAGGTATTTATACTATAATCACAGTGCAAGAATCTTAGACTTTATGGCTTGCGATAATTACAAGATAGTTCTATGGTTGACAACCACTACTTACATTTGACATGCATTTCCACTTATGTGTAGATATAGCCTAGGTCATTAAGGTAGAATGTTTACACTTAACTTATTACTTGTGATACTCATATTTAGACCAAGACGCCATAAACATCTGTCAAGTGACAACTTTGTAGGTGAATTGACCATCGAACAAATCTTACCCGCTACACAATAAATACAATTTATTCTTTGTCTTCTACGATGTGCCCTATGCCAACCACTATTGCATGTTTAAAAATGGAGTGGGATAATTTGGGAACAATCTTTCTTTTGGAATTACTTTTGCATATTTTTGCATATTTTCCAACAATGTAATTTTAAATTTCCTGTCAATTTAGAAGTATGATCGATTTTCTAAGTATTTGGGTTGGTTTAAAATGAGGCAAAACCCCTAAAGTAAAGTTCTGAAATACATGAAACTTTGATCTATGCTAAATTGAGACTATACCTGAAAATTTGGTTAGATTCAAACCCATTTTTTTGTTAAATATAATGTAACCTCTACATGTTGACTGTACACTGCCAGCTGTCCTGGCCAGCTCTACTATCATTTCTTGATTTGCTTGAGCCTATTTAGCTCATCTATTTTCCCTTTGCTAGATACTCCTTTCATTTGTACTCTTTTTCATTACATTCCTAATATACTGAATACTATTTTCTGCTCTGTTCTTTCTATGTACTTCTTGCTTCTCATTTTATCATGGTATCAGAGCTTCAACAATAAGCCTCTTCACACAGTCTGGAGAGCAACCCAATCCAAAGAAGCACAATGCTTACACTGTGAACGAGAGAATAGGACATGAGATTCTTCACAAAGCCTGGAGAGAAATCCGTAGTCCGCCCTCCACTCAAAAGATCGTAGTAGAAAGCACGCACGCACGAGGAAGCAGAGAGAAATATGCTCAAAAGATTGAGGAATCAGAGTTGCAGAAGGCAGAAACGTTTAAAGATCTCGTGAAGTTCTTTCAAATTCGTGAAAGATTGTTGTAGAAGGTAGAAACGTTTAAAGAATTCAGAAAATTCTCACAAACTTGTGAAAGATTGCTGCAAGATTTAAAGAATTCGTGAAAGATTCACGAATTTCCTACTCTACGAGAAACTCTTTGCAAGAACAACAAAGAACACGCTAAAGCAACCAAGAACGAACAGATGTGGCCGTAAGATCGGTCCTGCTGACATATCTGAGGTGATTGATAAAGTTCAGAAAGGACGTGGAGTGTGCAGAAGAGGCAAAAGATTTTCAATCGTTCAGATTTAGCGCAGAGAACCGATAGCGGTCAGATCCGGGAGAAAGTGCATGAGGTTTAGTCCTCTGGAGCACATAGGAGAAAATTCAACTTCCGAAGTCACGAAATCCGGAAATCATTGGGACCGTCCATCAAGGAGGACATGTGGTGATATCTTGGCATTTCGCTAACTCGCAGGGAGTAAAGGTTAGAGAACACTATCATGAGAATTCATGAATCAAGAACTCATGACTCGATCTGAACCATTGGATCGAGAAAGATCGTGCGTCTTCAATCTGACGCTATCTCCAAATCGAGAATCAGGAGTTGGACAAGAAGAGGAGACTGCACTCCATACCTCGATACGTGAAATCCTGAAATCACAAAATCACTCCAACCGTTGGATCTACAGTGATAGGTGGTGAAGATCCCGAAGCCATCGACGTTTTTTTTGGCACAGGGAGAATGAAGGTGAAGACTGGGGAAAGAAGATTTCATGAGAGAATCAGGACCATCCATCTCAGAGGATAGGTGGCAGTAAATGCAAGTGCCATCAAAATTTCGGCATTTCGGAGTTCGGGGTTTGGAGAACATCGTGACGAGAGTTCAAGAGTCACGAAATACCGATTCGCGATATCCCAAAAGGATATGGACCGTCAGATCATAGGAGGATCTGAACCATCGATGCAAGCTCCATCGCGATTTCGTCTACTAGGAAATCAGAGGCGAGAGTCTCGTGAACTCGCGATACGTGAAATTTTGAAATAATCTGAGTGGTTGATCAAGTGTAGATCTGAACCGTTAGATCTCCTATCGTGGAGGATTGTAGATTGTTGATCACGATATTCCAAAGAAACTATGGTCGTTGATATCAAATGAATGAGGATCGTTGATCCTTGAAGCAATTTCGCATTCCGGTTATTCAAAGGAACTGCTACCTTCAGCATCGAAACGCGAAAGTCTCGAAATGCGAAAGCCTGTAGCACCTGTTTTTTTTTTTTTTTGGCCCACGGTCATATGAGAAGCTAAATTATTTTTTGGCTCTCGAGTAAACTCAGAAATCCCTATTCTTCCATTAAAGGGGCTACAATTGCTACAATATTACAGTTGCTAGAGAACATAGCTCAGAGCCTTGAATCAGTAGATCTTTTGCTCAACTAATCAGATCGAACTTGATCGAAATCAAAGAAGTGGTTTACATCGCATTTTTTTTCGGTCCGAAGTCACTTCAAGAAATTAGAAGACCTGGTTTTACGCGTAGGAAACAACTAAACATGAAATTTTCCAACATTTTTTTTTCTGTTTTGTTAAAATTCCTTAAAGATGGCCATGTCTAGCAATTTAGGACCAACTCAAGGTCTGATTCTTCTTGGAAAGAATTATGAGTTTTGGTCTCTTCGAATGAAATCTTTCTTGCAAGCACAAGAGTGTTGGGATCCAGTGGATATTGGATATGTGGAACCAGATCCAACAAACCTTTCTGCCATGACAAACCAACAGAGAATTGCTCAGGCAACACAGAGGAACAAAGAGAATAAAGCCAAATTCTGGATTCAGAATTCAGTGGATGACTCGATTTTCTAAAAAATCACAGGCGTTGGTACTTCAAAACAGGCCTAGGACATCCTTAAATCAGCCTACCAAGGAAATGACAGGGTCAAAATAATCAAACTGCAGACCTTGAGGATGCAATTCAAGACTTTAAGAATGACAAAGTTTGAAAATGTGGATCATTTTATGACCAAAGTCATGGGAATCGTGAATCAGATCAGATTGATTGGTGAAGCCATCACTGATCAATGCATTGTTGAGAAATTCCTCAGAAGTTTACCAAAGAAATTTGAAATGGTTGTTGCAACAATCCTTGAATCCAAGGATCCGTCACGTTTTTCAATAGATGAACTAATTGGTTCCCTCGTGACACATGAGACCAGACTGCATCTCACAGATGAGTCAATCGTCAATGCCTTCAAAACTCAATTCTCCTTCAGTAGAGGGAGAGGCAGAGGAAGAGGCATAGGTCACCAAGGATGAGGAAGTATTACAAGTAACCAACACTCAAGTGGAAGTAACAAACAATAGAACTATAATCAAAATTTCCAAGGTCATAGACAACAACACCAGAATCAGAATTTTCAGCGTCAAAGAGGCAAAGGGAGAAGTTCAAATGACAAATCAAGCACAAAATTCTATTACTGCAAAAAGTATGGGCACTATGAATCTGAATGCAGGAAGAAGCAAGCAGATCAACTCTCAGGCAGAGCACACATGTCAAATCATATGGGGGAAACCTCAAGAGGTATGTTTCTCTCGTGCCACAAGACTGAAGAACAACCTAAATATCTATGGTTGCTAGACAGTGGATGCAACAATCACATGACATGTAACAAATATTTACTTTCATGCATTGATTCTTCAATTTCATCTGATATTACACTTGGAAATGATTCCTTAGTCAAATTTCAAGGAAAAGGAATTGTACCTATTCTTACTAAACAAAATGTAAAGAAAGACATAAATAATGTCTATCATGTTCCAGATCTGAAACATAATCTGCTAAGTGTAGGACAACTCACTGAACATGGCTATAAGGTACTTTTTGAGGGAGCATCTTGCAAGATATTTGATAAAACCCCCAGCAGAAAATTGATTTTTGAAACACACATGACTCAGAATAGAATGTTTCTCCTGACCCTCAGAACTGCAAATCTGATCCAACCATATGCACAAAGTGAAACCACCCCCAATGAAACTATGGTTTGTCATACAAGATTTGGACATCTACCCTTTCAGAGTCTCAGTATTCTACAAAAGAACTCCATGGTCAAAGGTCTTCCTATCTTCACAGAACAAAATTACCCATGTGAGTCTTGCATACTTGGAAAACATAAGAGAACTAGTTTTCC
Organism: Picea sitchensis; assembly: GCA_010110895.2. Taxonomy (NCBI): domain Eukaryota; kingdom Viridiplantae; phylum Streptophyta; class Pinopsida; order Pinales; family Pinaceae; genus Picea; species Picea sitchensis. The sequence goes on from SNQJ01S0013965.1 coordinate 165,430, forward strand.
ATAGTCCTCCACTCAAGCCAAACAACATCTTGAACTTTTTCACACTAACCTATGTGGAGCAATGCAAACAGAGTGAATAGGTGGTAGCTTTTATTTTCTAACGTTTATTGACGACTTTAACAAGAAAATCTGGATCTATTTTCTCAGACACAAGTCTGAAACTTTTGCAAAATTCAAAGAATTCAAAGCAGTAGTTGAAAAACAAAGTGGTATATATATATAAGTTCTCAGGTCAGATGGATGAGGAGAATACAACTCCAACGAATTTGCAAATTTCTACAACACAAGGCATTATCATGCAAACTACAACCAAGTATACTCCACAACATAATGGAGTGGCTGAAAGAAAAAACCAGACAATAATGAAGATGGAAAGAAGCCTACTCAAAGAGAAATGTTTGTCAAATAGTTTTTAGGCTGAGGCAGTAGCATGCTCAGCTTATCTCTTGAATAGATCTCCAACCATAAGTCTAAATATGAAAGTCCCTCAAGAAGCATGGAGTGGGACAAAGCTAAATGTTGCGCATCTAAGGATATTTGGATGCATAGCATACACTCACATACTTTCCGAATTAAGGAATAAACTGGATGATAGAAGTGAGAGATGTATCTTTACTGGATACAGTGAAACATCTAAAGCTTACAGGTTTTACAATCCAATCTCAAAGAAACTAATTCTCAGTAGAGATGTAAAATTTCTGGAAAATCAATTATGGAATGAATTTGAAAATTGATAAATAAACAGTCAAAATCCATTGCTTCCAAGTTCTGAAAACACAGATAATTCAGGACAGCCAATACCTCAACCTGTTCTTCCAAGATTGCAGGTACA
>SNQJ01S0013965.1:167060-206994 GCA_010110895.2 Picea sitchensis
AATGCAATCCAACATAAACCCCTATACCTTTTGGCACAAAATTGAGCAAGAAAGATGAAGGCCCTACAGTGGACCCTACCTTGTACAAAAGTTTAGTAGATAGTTTGTTGTATCTTACAACAACTAGGCCTGATATTATGTATGCAACCAACCTTGTTTCCAAATACATGGAATCCCCCAAAGATTCTCACTAGAAGATGGCGAAACGAATTCTGAGAAAAGCACCTCAGGACATGTTTTCACCTAAGCACGAACCTGATTTCATGGGAATCAAAGAAGAAACCAATTGTATCAATATCTTCTGCAGAGGCAGAGTATGTCATTGCTACCTCAGCTTCCTGTCAAGCTGTGTGGCTAAGAAGAATATTGAAAGATATGTCACATACAGAAAATAATCCAACTCCTATCTTCTGTGACAACACCTCAGCAGTTGCCCTTTCCAAAAATCATGTGTTTCACAAGAAAAACAAATACATTGATACTCGCTTTCACTTCATCCACGAGCTGGTCAATAATGGTGATATTGCACTTCAATTCTGTGGCTCTCGAAATGAGCTTGCAGATATCTTCACAAAGCCATTGGAAAAATCCGTTTTTGATTTTTAGAGACAGCACTTGGGCATCATCAGTGCTGATGTTTGTAACTGTTGAGTTTAAGAGGGAGTGTTAAATATAATGTAACCTCAACAAGCTGACTCTACACTGCCAGCTGTCCTGGCCAACTGTACTATCATTTCTTGATTTGCTTGAGCCTATTTAGCTCAACTATTTTCCCTTTGCTAGATACTCTTTTCATTTGTACTCTTTTTCATTACATTCCTAATATACTGAATATTGTTTTCTGTTCTGTTCTTTCTGTGTACTTCTTGCTTTTCATTTTATCATTTTTTACCTGAAAAGAGGGAAGATTGCTCCATAGTTAGCTTACTCCTTTAAAAATCACATGGACCTTTGTACCTCCAAAAGGAAGCGATATGATTTCTTGAGACTGGAAGGTACTGGTTAAGATTTTAAATGTAATTAGGAATGTATATTTTCAGTATTGTTTAAGAAAAATAAGAAACTGGGTTATGTTACGCTTTCTTCATCCTTGCATCCGGGTACTATTTTCTCTCGGTTTAGTCTCAAATTAACAGAAGGGAAATCCTTCTATAATTTTCTTTAGATTATAGGTATTTTATTTTCATTTTAATTTACACCCTTCACTTCCCGAAAAGGCTCAGTCGACCATTCTGGTAGCCTGTAAAGAAACCGCGTTGGTATTGTTTTCATAGAAAAAATATTTTTTTATTGCAGTCTTTCTGAGTGGTCCGAGTCAATAAATTATTCATGATATTAAATATTATTAGGAGTCTAGAATTATTACAGGGATAAAACTCATGAGTTCTTTCGTTCACCAGACATATTATAAGTTTCCATGCTACAACAACTTTAAGTCCAATTCTTCTCACCTAGAAAGGAGTCTACTTGAGGTTTCTATGGAGATTAGGCTAACTATCTTTCCATTAATGTACAAGCAGTTTCCAGAAAACATTTTCAAACACATGAATAGTAAAACCCTTAATCTTCATTACTGACCTTCTTACAGTTTCCCTCTTAATAAAATTCCCTTTACATTTCGGTTATGGGTAACCAGGCCATATTCATTTTGGTTTTCAAATTTACATTGCATGCAATATATTTTATATATTTACTCGATTATTTACCAACCCAACACTCTCACAAAGAATATGATCAAGCATTCGATTCGGTACCAACCCATTAGTCACACAAAGAATGTGAGAAAATATTCAAAGTAAAGCAATGCCTATGTTTTCAACTGATCTTTGAATTTTCGAAAGAGAACTCATGCGTAAGGTTTAATGATGGGTTCTTTTGTTTGTGAGGAAACCCATTCAGAGGAAAAGGGCTTCCACCTTTGTTCAGGAACTTTCGACACAGATATCATGGTCTTTTGCGTATTATTTTTTTATATTAACTAGTTACTGGATACATATTAAAAGTAATATGTATGTACTCTTCTAGCAATGAACTGTATACCCGAAATTCAAACCGGGGTCATCACTTCAAGGAATGGGTAGGTTTAAATATTTGAAAAGAAATAGTCAATTACTTAGTTCTTAAAAATCTAAAATAAACATTAAACTCATAGTTCCCCTTTGCTTTTACATGAGAAAATGGAGCCCATACTAGAGGATTATCATGACCACCATCAAGTTATTCGGGTTCCAAATGGATGATATGACTTTAATATTTGGACCAAGAAAACCTTTGAGTTAGCTCTTGTAAATTTTTCTTATAATAACTCTGTTAATGAGGACATTTCAATTAGAGCTACTTAAATTGTAAGGGATTGATATAGATTCCCATGCATAAACTATTATTTTGATATTGAAGTTTAAATAAATCTTCATTGGCTCTTATTAGTGTTAAATTTTGAGCTTCATTTCTTAAGCGAATAATTTCTTTGAATTCTTCAACACTTTGATTCCAGCTTAATATATTTCAACAATATATAATCATAACTTAATAGCAATAATCATGTAGATATGTAAGCATGCACATTAACAACACATGTACCCTTGGGAAACCCTGTACAGAGAAAAAAAACCCCAGCAAACGATATTCCTTTATTGCATTAATAATGTAAGATCACTTACAAACATCCACCATGAAATTTTGTTCTTAAAAAGCTTGCCAAGTTGACTCTGACGACAAAGAACTAAGAGACCTTATTGATATAGACGTATCCAAGTTGCTTTCAAAGACTGAGATATATCAACTCTAATATGGGTTATTTAAGCTGCCTCTAATTGATTGATATGTGCCTCTGATATGTTGTCTTTAAAGCACCGAGGTGCACCTCTCATATGCTGCATCTACAACATTGTTATGCGCCTTTTATGTTGCCTCTATATGTTGTTATTACATCATTCTTATGTGCCTTTTATGCTACCTCTATATGTTTTTATGACAACACTGTTATTAGCCTTTATATGCTTCCTCTGTATGTTGTTATGACAACACTGTTATGCGCCTTTATACTACCTCTATATACTGTTATGACAATACTATTATGTGTCTTTGTACTGCCTCTATATGTTGTTATGAAAACACTGTTATGCTCCTTTATATGCTGCCTATGTATGCTGATATGCACCTCTATATGTTGTCTCTACATTCACCCTTACCCTGCATAACCATTGTGTGGAAGAGAGGGGTTGACCTCTGCTTATAAAGGAATGAAGAGGAGAAGTAGATGGCTCGAATTAGAAACTTGTTTGCATGATTTAACATAACTCAACTTCACACTTTAGTTCGAAAATAGAACTAGACTTGATACTTCAGTTACAACTCACCCTTGACTTGGCATCCATGCGTACTAACTTAGCATGCGCATGTCATGCATGCATGAAACATGCAACTAGAAATGCATGCAACATGCAACATACATGCATGCAACGTGAAACAACTTGACAACAATGTCTTTGACTTAGGCATGCAAATTTGACTTATACAACTCGACTCTTTACAAGGCAATTTGAATCTATCTTCATGGTGGATAATATTACACGTGCTGACGCACTAGATCAATACATTTATATCACTTGCAGTATTAGGAATATCACTTGTTTCTAGCTCATAGGAATTTTATATTCAACCTAACTTTTGCTAGATGCCTTGAATTTTTCCGATGGCTCACAAGGCTTGACTAGGCTCACATAGGTTGTATGTTCCCCTTGACTTTTGCACTAGTCTTTCTATGCTCACAAAGGTTTTACGTCCCCCCTAAATTTTGTACTATATTGTCTATGCTCACAGAGGTTGTAGGTTCCCCTTGACTTTTGCATTAGAATTACATAACATCTTGTTTGTCATGACTTTTGGTTTGACTCACAGAGGTTGTATGTTCCCCCTGGATTTTTTCAATACCTCACAAGACTAGTTGATTCTCCAAATCTTCCTAGCTAGACTCAGGGTGACCCATATGCCCTCTCATTGGAGAATGACTCTCGATGCTGCCAAATTAAACACTCCCTCTCAGTGAGGGAGTCATTCTCAGCCACACCAAGCTTGCCTCTCAGCTGCACAAATTGTCTCAAGGTCAAAGCCTTAGTCAAGATATCCGCTACCTCCTCGCTCATGGCTATGTACTGTAACTTTACATTCTTTATATGGACCAAGTCTCAGATGTAGTGGTACTTCATGTCAATATTTTTTGACCTGTTGTGAAATACCGGGTTCTCTGTCAATTTTATGCAACTTTGATTATCACAGTGAACCACCGCTATCTCAAGCTTGTCACCAAACAACCCATAAACCAATTTTCTGAGCAATACTTCTTCCTTGCTAGCATCATTTGTTGCAATATACGCATCCTTTGTTGTACTCTGTGAAATGGATCCTTGTTTCCAGCTTGACCAAAAGATCATAGTGGATCCTAAACTAAAGTAGTATCCATAAGTACTCTTCTGATCCACTGGGATTCTTTCCCAGCCAACATCAGTATACCCATGAAGAAATAAACCACCACTGGATGTATATCTTAGACCATAAGTATTGGTCCCTCTGAGATATCTCAAGATTTTCTTTGCTACCACCCAATGTCTCTGTCTCGGTTCATTCATGAAATAACTCATTGCAATCATTGCATAGAATATATCTATCCTAGTGTGGATCATGTACATCAATGATCCAATCAGTGGTCTATACATGGTGGGATCCACCAAATATAAACATGTATCAGAATCATGCAACTTCCTCAGGTTGGTAACCATCGGAGTAGACATGGATTTGCAATCCATCATACCAAACCTCTTTAGTATATCCACCATGTATTTTCCTTGTTACAAAAATATCTCGCCCTGTCTTTGCCACACTTCCAATCCTAGGAAGTAATGCATCAAGCCTAAGTCCTTCATATTGAATTTTGAGGTTAGCTCCCTCTTACACCAGGCTATTATCCATTCATCTCTTGTTAGAAAGAGATCATCAACATACATGATTAATATAACATGTTGGTTACCTCTTACCTTGAAGTACATATTTGCATCAGCATCACTTTTCTGAAAGCACAAGCTTTTAAGAAAGCCATAAATCCTTTCATACCAAACTCTGGGAGCCTAATTAATACCATACAAGGCCATCCTTAGCTTGCATACATGATTTCATTTGTTACGAAACATAGAACTATCTGGTTGTTCCACAAACCTCATGTCCAATCTTTCCATTCAATAATGATTTTTTTACATCTATTTGATGTAGCTTCCAACCAAGAACGGTAGCTAAAGCAATAATAGTTCGAATGGAGGTATGGAAAAAATATCTTCATAGTCGATTCCTTGTTTCTGATTGAATCCTCTAGCTACAAAACTTTCTTTGAACTTTTCCATACTTCCATTAGTTGCATGTTTGATCTTATAGATCCATTTGGAAGAAACCACTCATTTGTCCTTTGGCCTCGGCACAATGTCCCAGACATTGTTCTTTAGAATAGACATGTATTTGTCAAGAATGGAATCTTTCCATACTTGTAATTTATCTTCTTCCTCAAATGAATAAGGTTTGACATCACTGATGTTTCTCATCAGTGCAACATAGCCTCCAAACTTATGAGGCATGTTGCCTTCCCTGAAAGTTCCTTTGGGAGCAACTATCCTTTCTGATTCGTGCATTGTTTCTTTAAACCACCCTGGCTTCCTTTTGGCTGGAGGTTCTTCAAGAGTTATTTATAACTCTGCAGCACATTCTAGGGTCTCATGAATTGGCCCTTCATGAGGTTCCTCCCTTTGATCATTTGACTCTTCATTTTGAGAAGAGGGTGAAGCAGGATGAACTGCTTCTGATTCTTGTTGAAGCTCCCTGGATTTCTTGAATGTAGCTTCCACGTGGAATGTCACATATCTGCATACCTATATATATGCCTATGACCTAGCATATATAGCCTATAATCCTTAGAGTTCTCATTGTACCCCACAAAATCTACACAACATAGCAAAAGGGAAAGAAAAGGGAAAGAAAAAGGAAAAAGAACATAGCAACAACAGTGACATCTCAGAAGATGATGAAGAAGTGGCCAACTTTCTCCAAAGATTGAACAAGGGAACCAACAACATATATAAAGGTAAGCTTCCATTGATTTGTTTTAATTGTGATGGTATTGGTTATTTTACTAACAAATGTCTTCATAAGAAAAATAAGAGGAATGATGAATATTACTCAAATAGAAAACAAACATATAAAGGAAAAAGAACCATAAAGAAATCTTTCAAGAAAAGATTATGCACCAAAGAAGAAATATCCTCATCAGATGAAGATGAAGTGAGTGATAGTGAGACATAAAGAGTTTTATTCATGGTAGTAGAAGACTCTGATAAATAATACACCGAAGAAGAATATGAAGAGGCAGAAGTTGACTACCGAGAAGAATTGTTGATTGTCATAGAATTTATAAGAAGACAAAAGAATAAAAACAAGAAGCTACAAGCGGAACTAGACAAGAAAGAAGACACTCAGGAACTAGAAAAAATGATCTCAAATTTGAAGGTTCAAATAGAAGAAGATAAAAGAATTGAAGAAGCACTCAAAGAACATCTAGAAGAAAGAGACAGGATCATTCGAAATTTGGAAGAAGAGATTGTCACATTAAGAAAGGAACTTCAAAATAAAAATATGCAAAACAACTCAAAAGTTCTGGATGACAATCAAAAGCCTCATCATGGCAAGTCGAGACATAGATACAATCATACATAAAAGGGATGAAGCTCCAAAACAACAGAACAATAAACATATCCAAAAAGTTATGCTAAAACAATCAAAGGGGATAGGAAGACCTACAAGGAAGATTACAGGGGCACTCCTCCACCAAGGAGATTCATATTTCAGAATCAACGACTCACAAAGACAAATAGGCCTTAGGAGGAAGAAGGATTCATAAGTATCATAGTACACCAAGGAACTTGTTTTATCATTTTTGCAAGTCATTCAGACATGAACAAAGGATTGTCACACATTCGATTTGATGAGGGAGTGCACTACATATATGTACAGGATTAAGGAGAATGTTGTGATAGAAAGAGGAGAATGTTGTGATAGAAAGAGGTGGTCCAGAGTATAATAATAGCAGGGGATTTAATCCATGGAAGAGAGGAAATTATGGTAGAGGTCGAGGTAGAGGAGGAAGAGGATTGATCATACGTTACATTGTAATGAATCAACACACTTAGCTCGCGACTACCCAGATCCAAGTGCAACGTGCACATACTAGTGATCACTAGACCACCCGACAGAATATTGTCGTAATATATTTTCGAAATGGAAGGAAAGAGGGAATCAAAAATTGAATCCAAATCAGAATGTGTAGAAAATATCAACAGAGAAATGCAACAAAGGGCCTAGAATAACAATTGTTACACGCTGAGGAGATAGAATAGGAGTTGATGTGACAAATGGCGGAAATTAGGTTGAGCAATGGGTAAAGAAGTCAACATGACCTATGCCAACATTCAATCCTAAACAAGAAAATGAGACATATCAAAGAGCAAGAAAATAGGTACCTGGAAAAGATTGGGGAGCATCAACATCATCTTTGTCGCAGGTCAATGGTTGCACTGTGACAGAGAAGCCAATTGGGAAGGTAAGCACTGTAAGAAAATTATTGAGAATTTGTGTAGAGATAATGAAAGATAAAGGCACGCTGAATGAAATATATGAAATGATCGATCATTGGACGCAAGGAAGGGAAACTCTCATTGCACAAAGAATGGTGAATCAGGAATGAACATAAATAGGACCAACCGAGAATTCATATTCAATGATTAAATTGGGGAATATGATGTTGATAATGTTATCTTGGACTAGGTCTGATGTGAAAGTATTACCTAAGTATACTTGAGAGATTATGGGCAAACCCAAGTGTAATATACCCCTTAAACCCAACATTTTTTAAGCACTATTCTAAGTGACTAAAGTAGTAGTACTAATTAGCCTCTTGGTCTTGTCACACAGTTGACAAATTTTTTGTTGACTAGGATCAACGTAAATCATTTTATGAACCCTTGAATCAAACTTTTTCATCATCTCTAGGTCTAAGTCTCTTAAAGGTCTAATAGGATAACACCAATATGTATTAGGGAGTTGCAGCCTTCAACAAGCTGGTCATAGAATGATCACATGGTTGATAAAACTATATTGTTGATGCCACCAGATGGTCATCTTATCCAGTAAATCGAGGTATTACACAATGTTATCCTCAAGTGCGAGTTATGTATTCTTATCCTCAAGGTATTACATAATATTATCCTCAAGGGAAGTCGTGGCAGAGGTGTAGTAGTCCTCTATCCTTCGGTGTTCTAAGATTTTAGTTTGGAAAAATTGTTTCCTTCTTCCACGAGTCTTCTTGTAGCATTTTCCTCTACCAGATACAAGAGTGAAGTCACTTTTATGCCTAGATAAGATCTTAAATGTAGTTAGGAATGTATATTTTCAGCATTGTTTAAGAAAAATAAGAAACTGGGTTATGTTACGCTTTCTTCATCCTTGCATCCGGGTAATATTTTCTGTCGGTTTAATCTCAAATTACCAGAAGGGAAATCCTTCTATAACTTGCTTTAGATTATAGTTCTTTTATTTTCATTTTAATTTACACCCTTGACTTCCCGATAAGGCTCAGTCGACCATTCTGGTAGCCTGTAAAGAAATCGGGTTGGTATTGTTTTCGTAGAATTTTTATTTTTTTATTGCAGTCTTTCTGAGTGGTCCGAGTCCATAAATTATTCATGATATTAAATATTATGAGCAGTCTAGAAGTATTACAGGGATAAAACTCCTGAGTTCTTTCGTCCACCAGACATAATATAAGTTTCCATGCTACAACAACTTTAATTCTGATTCGTCTCCCCTAGAAAGGAGCATGCTTGAGGTTTCTATGGATATTAGGCTAACTACACGTCTATTAATGTACAAGGAGTTTCTAAAAAACATTTTCAAACAAATGAACAGTACAATCCTTAATCCTCATTACTGACCTTTTCTTACAGTTTTAACTCTTAATAAAATGCCCTTTACATTTCGGTTATGGGTAACCAGGCCATGTTTGTTTTGGTTTTTAAATTTACATTGCATGCAATATATTTTATATATTTACTCGATTATGTACCAACCCAACAATCTCACAAAGAATATGATCAAACATTCTATTCGGTACCAACCCAGTACTCACACAAATAATGTGATTAAATATTCAAAGTAAAGCAATGCCTATATTTTCAAGTGATATTTAAATTTTCGAAATAGAATTCATGTGTAAGGTTTAATGATGGTTTATGTTGTTTTTCAGGAAACCCATAAGAGGAAAAGGGCTTTCACCGTTGTCCAGGATCAACTTTCGACATAGGTATCATGGTATTTTGCGTATCGTTTTTTTATTAACTAGTTAATGGATACATATTCATAATTATCTGCACTGTGATTTTGTTTTTTTTAAACAAAAGGAATATGTACACTTCTAACAATGAACCGCATACCTGAAATTCAAACCGCAGTCGTCACTTCCAGAAATGTGTAGGGTTAGATATTTGAAAAACAATAATCAATTACTTAGTTCTTAAAACTCTAAAATAGACATTATACTGATTGTTCCCCTTTGCTTCTACAAGAGAAAATGGAGCACATACTAGAGGATTCTAACGACTACCATCAAGGTATTTGGGTTCCAAATGGATGATATGACTTTAATATTTGGACCAAGACAACCCTTGAGTTAGCTCTTGTAATTTTTTATTATAATAACTCTGTTAATGAGGACATTTCAATTATAGCTACTGCACTTATTATGTAATGTAAGGGATTGATCTAGATTCCCATGCATAAACTATCATTCTGATATTGAAATTTAATTAAATCTTCATTGTCTCTTATCAATAGACTATCAAGTAGGTATCTCACACTTATTTATTTTATTATACTTGGAGACCTTACAAATTCCCATATTTATCATAGTTATTGAATGTCCAGAAAATCTCATATTTACATACATAGCCTCAGTGATGATTCATTTTCTAAGTTACCATTAGTGTAGATTCAATTTCTGGAATATAGAAACTTGACAACCCTGGAATTTATATAAAATGTATAAGGAACTATTTTCATAATTCTAGCGCACTTGTAGAATATTCAAATATTTTAGTCATATGATAACTTCTGAGGATCTAATAGTATTTATAATTACTAACATACTTATATGAAAAATAACTATTTAGTAATGGACAAACAAACCAAACCATCTAAGAATAAATGGAATAGCCATGTTCCACCCAACCACCTAATAGTAGATGAAGAACAACCAAAATTACTTGTCCTTATCACCCCCTAGCCTGACCATGACTCCATAAGGGCGAACAACACTCCTTACCCAAAGTACATTTGTACCATTCATAAAATCATTTTCCGAACATAATGAGTGCTCACACAACAAATATTCCCTTTCCACAACATAATAAGCAACATTCGGCATCCCACATATGTTGTATATATCCTTTTCTCTTTCCCACGACTTTTCTTGGATCTATTTCCCTCCTTGGAAATTCACATCTTTGGAAATCCCTAATTTTTAGGGGATGAGAGTGATAGAACTCTAGTTCTGACACTTATTAAAACCATCTCTAGTTAACTCACACATGTTCCCCACTCATGGAGCTATAGTAAAATATTTTTAACCTAGTTTTTCCATCCATTTCTTGCATTACATAAATTAAAAACTTTTGTCTCTTACATCTGTCCATCAAAAGAGGACAATTGGCAAATGAAACTCTTTCTCAATAATTAAAAATATAGGATTTAAATGTCTTAATAACACTAAGCACGGATTTCCATAGATGGAAATTATTCAAAAATAAAATGTTTAATTCTTGAGGATATCACATCCTCTCCCCCTTAAGTATAAACATTGACCTCATTGTTAATATTTTCCTCCATTCATCACTTGGAACAGAGTTGGATACGATTTCACTATTTCACCTTCCAACTCCCAAGTATCCTCCTTACGACTAAAGTGCTTCCACTGCACTTTTACCTAGGAAATGGCTCTATTCCGAAGTAATGTTTTTTTCCTATCCAGAATGCATAGAGGTTATGTTTGGAACTCTCCTTTTGGTTCCACCTACACCATGTTTCAATCAATGATGTGAGTAGGATCATGAATATATATTTTTAATAATGAAACATGAAAAACACTATGAATTTTTAAATTAGCAAGGAACGTCAGTTGGTATGCCATAGTTTCAATTCGATTTAAGACCTCGAAAGGACCAAAAAACCTTGGTGCCAACTTGTAAAAATTATATAGCTTTAATGATCTCCTTCTTTCTTTGACTTTAAGGTAGACATGTTCTCCAACATTAAATTCTTGATGCCATCTTTTCTGATCTGCATAATGTTTTTTCCGATCTTGCACACTATTTAAATTTGGTTTCACATTTTTGACCATTTGTTCCATTCCTTGGAGCATTTCTGGTCCAACCATTATTAGGTCAACTGAATTATGCCAACTAATCCGAGTTGTTCATTTCCTGCCATATACAATTTCGAGGTGACTCAGTTTCTCTGACAATTGATAATCGTTATTGTAAGTGAATTCGACGAAGTGTTAGTACTCTTCCCACTTAGTTGTTTTATTTCTTACATATATTTGTAGCACATATTTTATAATATTATTTTTATGTTATGTTTGTCCATCTGTTTGTAGATGATAACTTGTATTGAAATTCAAATTTGTTCTAGACCTGCAAACAATTCTTTCCAGAAATTTGATTTAAATTTGACATCTCTATCTGAAATCACCATTTTAGGAATTCCATACAATCTAAATTTATATTTCATAAAAATTTCAGCGATATTAATAGCTTTATAAATATATTTCACAAATATGAAGTTAGAAGACTTACTCAATTTATCAACTACTACCATGATTGAATCATTTTGTCTTTGAGTTTTTGACAAACCTATAATGAAATCCATAAAAATAATTTCTCACTTCCATTCATAGGTAAAGGTTGTAATAACCCTATTGGATGTTGATGTTCATCTTTTATTTGCTGAAAATGTAAGCATTTAGATAAGTAGTCAGTTGTTTTAGATTTCATATTAGGCCAAAGAAATTTTTTTCTCAAGGATGTTATCATTTTCTGATATCCAGGATGACTAGAATAGGGATTTTTATGAAACTCATTTAGGATTATAAAGTTTAAATCAACAAATTGAGGTACATATATTCTATTTCAGAACTGTAATATTCCATTTCTTGTTGATATTGTAATCTGAACCATCCGATTTTCCTTCATTTTTCAACAATTGTTCTGGTTTTTTATGTATTCTTCATCATTTTTGCTTACAGATTTAATTTTTTCCTCGATATCGCTTTCGATTTTCTTATAATAATTTCATATATTTCATTAGTTCTGTGACTAAGTGCATCTGCTACTTTATTCTCCTTTGTTCAACTTCAAAATCAAACTTGCTTAAGAAGGCTAACCACCTTGCTTGTCGTGCATTGAGATTTTGTTGACTAAATAGATTTTTCACACCATTGTTTTTTGATTAATTGGGTTGGATTTCATTGATGTCAACCCTTGAAGAAAGTCTGGTAGCGAATTCCGGTAGAATAAAGGTTTAGGTAATGGACCCAAGTTTGTTTGATGGATAATGGCATGAGTTTTCATATATATGTAGGTAATACTACTCTAGATGGATAGTACATGTCATGCCATTTCCGGTGGTATGTGGAACTTCACATAACCCCTCACGGTTAGAGATTTATGGCCATGTGAAGTTGGAGAACCCTCATGAGTCATCTAGAAGCCCCAAAAGGACAAAGTAGTCAAAGTGTTTGCAAAAGAAATTATTTAAATAATAAAGTTAATGGAGAACTTCCTAAAATAAGGAAAGTGGGATGTTACATGAAAGTATAAATAAGAGGCAAGGCTCTCTCATTTAATCACACTTGAACCTATTGGATATCATTGAATATCTATTTTGTGAAAGGTTATTTGGGCAGGTATTATTGATATAGAAAAGTGTTGCAAGAAAAGTGCAGCAGGAAAAGTGAGGCTGAAAAAGTGCGGCAGAAAAATCACGGAAGAAAAAGTGCGACAGAAAAATTGCTGCAGAAAAATCACAGCAGAAAAAGTGAGACAAAAAAATTGCAGCAGAAAAAGTGCGGAAGAAAGAGTTCGGCAGAAAAATCAAGGAAGAATATTCACGGCAGAAAAAGTGCGGTAGAAAAATCGTGGCAACAGCATGGTTGGGGTCTATTTATGAAAGATATGGCACATCTTGTTTGAGGTATGTTTTGTGAGCTAGGGTTTAGCTCTTGAGATTGTATTGGATGTTCAGTATTGCTGCATATATCAGATTTGTTGAAGGATACAACTGTTATTTTGTTGTTGGTATTTGGCATATGGGTATTGGTCTTTTGGTTGTGATGTGTTGCTGATGTTTTTGGTTTATCTTGAGGCTACATAACAGTGAGGTTGTGGCACATGGTTTCATGTAAGGTTTTATGGTATTTGGTTTATGGATAGAGTAATGAATTGTTAGATAACTTTTGATGATTATATTGGTGTATGTATTTGGTATATGGTTGAGGTACATGTTGGGTACATGGTTGAGACAAGTAGTTGATGAGTTGTCACATACAAGAGGTGTATAGTTGATGAGTTGGCACAAACAGGAGGTGTTAGTTCATGAGTTGGAAAATACATGAGTTTTATATTTGATGATAATGGTACATCTTGATGAGTCAAGGTTGATGCATGGTTGATGCATGGTACGTGTTGGTTTAGGTTATTGGTACATGTTATTTTGTACAGGCTGATTGGTACAGGTTGTTACATGTTATTCATACAGGTTGAAAATGACAATGGTTGATTCAGTGACAATTAAAGGTTGTCTAAATTTGGCATTTATATTTCAGGGCGGTTGGATGGGGAAAGGAAAGGTGGTTGTAGCCACCTTCTATTTGTAGCCAAAGAAATTAGGGGGTTGTAGCCACCTTTTGTCTGTAGCCAAATAAATTAGGGGGTTGTAGACAGATAATTAGGGAGTTAGAGCTTCCCTCAAGTTGTAGCCTAAGAAACTAGGGGGTTGGGGCTTCCTTCCAGTTGCAGCTAGAAAACAAAGGAATTTGGTGCTTCCAATGAATGTAATTCTTCAAGATATATAAGAAAAAACATTATATGGTTTTCTCTCGCTTTGGGTTTCCATGTAAAAACATTGGTGTACTTTGTATGTGCATGATTGCTCATTTGTTCATTGTTTATTTACTCTGCAATTATTAGATGATAATGCTACACTAATATAACACTTTCATTATATGGTTAAAAATGATTAATTTTTTCTATTACCGATTCACCCCCCCTCTCAGTAATCTTACTATTGGTATCACAGTTGGTTCCTTCAAGAAACAGTTTAGCCACTGGAAGGAAATCATTGATTATTCTGAGAACGGAGTACCAATGTTTAATGGTCAGAAAGGTTTTAAGTATGATACATGGAGCAGAAGGACGGAATTATTTTTACAGGAACATGGACATTATATTTGTCTATCAGGTTTTACAATATATGATAGTTCAAAAAGGGCAAAGACTACAACTAAGAAGGAATTGAAGAAGAATAACAAAACAACAATGGATTTCATCTCAGAAGGATTAGCTAATCTGGTAAGAGAAAAGGTTGGTAAATGTTCATCAACCAAAGAATTTTGTGATAAGTTGCATGGCATATATTCTTCACCCATCGCAAATTCAGAAAATGCCAAAGAAGATGCAGATACAGATGAAGAATAATTATGCTCACCATGTCAAACAGATTCAGAAGATGAAGATTATATAATCACCAGATAATTGATTAGTTCTTTAGATGAACTAAGATAAGAAAACAAGTTACTCAAGAAATAATTTATGAAACAAAAGGAAAGTGTTCATATTTTTGAAGAAGCCAAAAAGGTCATCGAGAACTTAAGAACTCAGCTAGAAGAAGCCAGAAAGATCGAAGAAAATCTTGAATATCAAAAGAAGTATTTGGAATCCAACATAGAAGCACATAAGGAAGAAGAAGAAATGAGAGAGAAGATATTGACAAATCATATTAAGGAAAGAACTAACGATCTGAACTAGCTTAAGGGAGATTTTGGTCAAGAAGAGAAAGGACTTGAAGAAGAAATAATCACATTAAAAATTCATCTTGAAGAAGCGAAAATAACCGAAGAAGTCTTGAAGTCTCAGATAATGAAGAAAGAAGAAGAGGTTGAGGAGATTGAAGAAGAAGTTGTCACATTGAGAATTTAAATCGTCAAGCTCAACAAGAAGATTGAAGAGACGGAAACATCCACATCAGTTATAGAGAATGAAGAGAAGCACTCTAGGTTGCTAGAAAAGAAGAATGAAGAAAATAGAAAGAGTTATTCATAAGTACTCAGAGGAAAGAATCATGGTCAAACAAAATCTAGGAAAACTATTGAAGATACATCTTCAAGAAGACCATTCATGTTCAAGCAACAAAGAAGCTTCAAGCATGATCATGATCAGTCAAGGTAAAAATTCAGAAGGACTACGCCACAAAGAAGATTATTGACTCCTAGGTATGCAAATTTATTTTATGGTCATTGTTTTATTGTACTAACTTTGGACATAAGGTTGCATATTGTAGGGATTATAAAAGAAATGTTCAAGCAATAAATGCCTATGTGGCCCCATGTAACATTGAATGTTACAAATTCTATAACTATGGACACATAGCTAGTGATTGTAGAAACATGATCAATACTTCCATGAAAGAGAATATTGATATTAGATGTAAGAAAGTGTGGATAATAAAACACGAAGAATAGGTGAACAAAGACCAGGTCCCAGAGATCGCGAGATTGGAAATAAAATGAGATGAAGAAAATTCTATAGAGAAAAATAAAGATGTAAAATACATAAAGGTTTGGAAAACAACTAAAATAAAATAAGCACAGGTAAATAAGGAACGGGTTCAAGAGATTGTACTTTCAGGAATTGTAGTGAAAGATGAATCCACAAAAAAAAAGAAAGAAGTCAGATCTCAGAGAGATGATGAATCTACCAATGAATATGATAATGAATCTACCAATGAAGATGATGATGAACACACATCAGAGAAAGAACTTTTCTGAGCCATCAGACTTAGAGACTCTCAAGTAATATGAATATTAGACAGGGGGATTCTATGCGATAGTTGTGACAGACCAAAGAACCATCCTTCGAGCAACTTGCAGAGTTTGAAAAGACAGATCTAGAGAATTCAGTTAGCAGAAGTAAAATTTGATGGATTAATAAAGACTTCATGATAGTATAGTGATAAATGGGTCAACATTATGAAAATTTGTGCAAGTAGAGTCTTGGAAAGTATGGAATATAGCATGGATTCATAGATTGGTTCAAAGAGTGGTTCATAGGAAAAGGAACATTATCATAATGGATGATAATTACACAGGAAATGGCTCGAACAATGCTAATGGATTCCCAATTGACATATAGTTGTTGGACACATGCAGTGCATACAACAATTCACATTGAAAACAAAGTAATGTTTAGAAACAACACTGACAAAAATCCCTACGATATATGGAAAGGAAGAACAACAAATGTGAAGCACTTCAGAGTATTTGGAAGAAAATGATACATCAAAAGAGAATAAGAAACAATGGAAAACTTTGACTCTCGTGTGGACAAATGAGTATTTTTTTGTTACTCAAGTACAAGGAAAGAATACAAGTGTTACAATTTGAGGTTGAACAAATTTGTGGAAATCATCAATGTGAATATTGATGAAACAGCTAGACATGAATTAAATGAAGAAGAAAATTAATCAATGGAACAACTTTATGAAGAAGAAGCAAAAGATGGAGAAGAATTAGAAGGGGAAGATGAAGAGGATCAGATAGAACTAGAAGAGAAAGTTCAACAAGTGCTTCCAAAAACACCTAGAAAATGAGTACAGAAGAATCATCCTTCAGATCAGATTATTAGAAACAAAGATGCATGAGTTGAGAATAGAAAAACAATCTGTTCACCAGAACAAACACTCCTAGCACTCTCATCTACGATTGAACCAAAAAGTTTTGAAGACGCCAGCAAGGATGAATTTTGGAATAAGGCCATGGATGAAGAATTGGATCAAATAGAAAAGAATGACACTTGGCAATTGGTTCCAAGATCAAAGAATAAGAATGTGATTGGCATAAAGTGGGTATTCAAAAATAAATTGAATGAAGATGGAAATGTTACAAGGAATGAAGCTAGATTGGTATGTAAAGGATACACACAGGTTGAAGGAATTGACTTTCAAGAGACATTTTCTCCAGTTGTCACAATGGAAGCAATCTGATTGATCCTAGCTTATGCATGCTCCAAGAATATTAAAGTGTATAAGATGGACGTGAAATCATCTTTTCTGAATGAGGAACTTGAAGAATAAGTCTACATTGAACAACCAGAAGGATTTTCATTGTCAAAGAATGTAGATTATGTGTGTAAATTGAAGAAGTCCTTGTATGGTTTAAAACAAGCTCGTAGAGTATGGTACTCTAGACTGGATAAATATCTACAACAGGTAGGGTTCAAAAAAGGAAGTGCAGACAACAACCTCTACATCAAGGTAACTCAAGATAGTATTTTATTAATTGAAGTTTATGTTGATGATATTATTTTTGGAAGTACTAATGACATGTTAAGCCAAAATTTTTCAAAGGATATGAAGAATGAATTTAAAATTTCATTACTTGGAGAACTATCCTTCTGATACATCAAAGAAACCAAGGAATTTTTATTTCTCAAACTAAGTATATCAAAAAAGTGCTAAAGAGGTTCAAAATGGAAGATTGCAAACCAGTTAAAACTCCTATGAAAACTAGTTCCAAGTTGAGAAAAGATGATGATTCAAGGTCTACAAAATAGAGGAAATACATGTCAATAATTGGTATATTACTATATGTGACATCATCCAAATCAGATGTAATGCAGACAATTGGACAGGTGGCATGATTTCAAGCAGCACCAAAGGAATCACATGTATTATACGTGAAGAGGAATTTTAGATATCTCAAAGGAACATAAGAGATTGGATTATGGTATCCCAAAAGAAAGGATCCATCACTTATTGCCTACACAGATGCAGATTGGGTAGGTTGCATTAATGACCGACGAAGCACCAATGGAGCAACGTTCTACTTGGGTGAGTGTTTAGTATCATGGTTAAGAAAGAAACAATCATCATTATCCTTATCTATAGTCGAGGCAGAGTATATTGCAACAACACCATGTTGTACATAGATTCTATGGATGAAACAAACTCTTACAGATATACAGGTTGAGTATGATGAGCCCATTCCAATCTATTATGATAATACAAGCGCCATCAGTATCTCAAAGAACCCAGTGATGCACTCCAATATGAAGAACATTAAAATAATCTATCTCTTTCTATGGGAATAGGTTGCAAAGAACATGAGAGTTCAATATGTGGGCACAAAAGAACAAGTGGCATACATCTTTACAAAACCGCTTCCACGAGAATCCTTTGAGTATCTTCGCCAGAGACTCAGAGTAATTTATACTCCAAAATGAATGCTTTTGAATGCTTATCTTATATGTCTTATATTTACACGAGGAAGCACCATAAAGAGGACAGTTCAGGTCAGGAGATCAGTTTCAGGAAGATTTCAGTCAAGGGGAGTATCCCCAAGGATAGTTCAGTTAGGGGAAGTATCCCCAAATGAAAAGATACATTTTCCATTGATGATAAAGGAGGATAGATTTATCATATGTAGAACATAGAGGCATCGTTCCAAGGGGAGTAATGATCACACAGGAAGCATGAGTGATATGACTTCAATATTGAATGACATGACGTCAGTATTTCATCAAAGTGTTTCCATCAATTCAAAAGGGGGAGATTGTTGATTAATTGGGTTGGTTTTCATTTATCTAAACCCTTGAAGAAAGTGTGGTAGCAAATTCGAGTAGCACAAAGGTTTGGGTAATCGACCAAAGTTTGTTTTATGGATAATGGTATGATTTTTGATATATTTGCAGGTAAGACTATTCTATATGTATAGTACATGTCATGTCATTTTCGATGGTATGTTGAACATCACATAACTCCTCACGGTCAGAGAGTTGTGTCCATGTGAAGTTGTAGAACCCTCATGAGTCATCTAGAATCCCCTAAATGTCGAAGTAGTCAAAGTGTTTGCAAAACAAATTATTTAAATAATAAATATAATGGAGAAATATCTAAAATAAGGAAAGTGTGATGTTACATGAAAGTATAAATAAGAGGCAAGGCTCTCTCATTTAATCACACTTGAACCTATTGAATATCATTGAATATCTATTTTGTGAAAGGTTATTTGGGCAAGTATTATTGATAGAAAAAAGTGCGGTAATGAAAGAAGTGTCCGCAGACACACACTTTTATTAAATAGGAAAATAAATTATATATGAGAATTTGCAAGAGTTTACATCCGAACACCCCAACACTCTTGCAATGAGCTATATAAAAGATAAATGTCCTAACAAACTCTAGTTATGGATCACTTATTAAATAAACAAGTGTCCATTTACAATAAATGTTATCTTAACAATCTTCTAACTATACTCCCAATTTAGAGCCTAATATATGACACATTTCTAGAGTCATATCTTTCACAACAATACTCTATTTCTAAATGTCTCAATTTATTAATCAAATATTCTAGATTATTAATTTATTATTCTAAATTAATAATTATTTTATCAAAGTATTTTAAACTATGATATTTGTATTTTGGATCATCTAACATTCCCCCCTATGATCCAAATATACATTACAACAAATACCAAGTTCATCCCTAAACTTAGTAAATTTTATTATGCCAGGGGATTTTGTGAAAATGTCAGAGATCTGATCTTCTGAATGACAATAAATCGGGTTGATGACATCCTTTGCAATGAGTGATATGTTATGATGATACTTGGTGTCCACATGCTTTGTAGTTGAATGAAAAACTGGATTCTTGGCAAGCTTAATGGTTGAATGGATGTCGATGAATAATGATGTGGCTTCTTCTTGAGAAATGCCCAAGTCCTGCAAAACTCTGCGTAACCAAACAATTTCACATGTTGCTTTCCATGGTGAGATGTATTCTTCTTCTGCTGAAGAAGTGGCCACTGTAGATTTTTTATTACAACTCCAAGACACTTCTTTTGAACCCATGTTCATTAAATAACCTGATGTTGATGCTCGATCATCAACACTTCTAGAAAAGTCGGCATCTAAAAAACCACCAAGTAAAAAAAGTTTAGTCCTTTTGTAAACAAGACCAAAATATTTTTTTCTTTGGAAATACCAAAGAAATCTTTTAGATGCATTCCAGTGGTTGTCTCGTGGTTGCTGCATAAAGAGTGAAATAATACTAACTGCATAAGATAGATCTGGTCGAGTGTTTGTCAAATAAATAAAGTTGCCAATTAATTGTCTATAAGTAGTGTTGTCTACCATTTCCCCCCTTCAAATTTTGAATTTTTCAAGTGTTGTTCCATAGGGGTAAGAGATGGTTTGCAATCCTTCATTCCAAATCGCTGAAGAATTTGTGTTGCATACTTACTCTGATAAATGAAAATATGATGTGGATGTTGGAATACTTCAATTCCAAGATAGTAGTGAAGTAGTCCCAAATCGGTCATCTTAAAACCTGCATGTAACTCCTTTTTCACCTGTGCAATATGATCATCATTGTTTCCCGTAATGATAAAATCATCTACATACATAACAAGAATCACCGGATATGAACCATGTTGACGAATATACAAAGTATCATCAGATTCACTTTGTTGAAAACCAACTTTCCTAAGGTATTCATCCATTTAGATATACAAAGATCGAGGAGGTTGTTTTAATCCACATAAAGACTTGATTAATACTTGTCAATTTCTCCATGTTGGTTGTATTTAATTATGTAAACCCATTTTCATCCAATGGGTTTAACACTTGAAGGACAATCAACAAGTTTCTAAGTGTTGTTATCAATTACTGCTTGATACTCTTCAATCATAGCATGTTTCCATTCTTTATGTTTTACGGCTTCTTTGTATGTGGAAGGTTAAGTAAAATCATTTGCTATCAAGGAAAAATTTCCTTCACTATTGTGTGATCCCCTTGTTCTTGTTTTATTCTGCTCATCAGGCCTTACATCTTTCAAAAGTTGAACTGCCCATTTTGGTAATTGATGTTCACTTGTTTGGGGATTTGGATTACCATTATTGTAAATTGGATTAATGTAAACTGAGGTTCGTCGATCAGTTGAAGATTCTGGAGGTGGAGAATCATTGTCATATGAACTACTGTTACTAGGAGATTCTGATGAATTGTTGGAAGACCCATATGGTGTTGTCGAAGTAAATGGACTGGATGTATACTCTTCAGATGAAGGAAAATCAAGTTGATACCAATTTTTTGAATTTGGTTGACTTTGCATTTTTTCTTTTCTTTGATTGCCTTTAGTTTCTAACTTTTGAAGAAGACTTTCTATTTCTTCAGCACTCTTACTTTCAGTTTCATAAAAAACTAGATCCATGCTCACAACAAATTTGCCATTGGACAAAAGTCAATACCCTTTCTTCTCATCAGAATACCTAATCATTGTGCATTTCAAGCTTCTTGAGTCAAGCTTAGTTATTTTTTCTTTCGGAACTAAGGCATAACATATTGATCCAAAAATTCTAAGATGTTTAACTCGAGGTTTGAAACCAAACCATGCTTCATAAGGTGTGATTCCGTCCAAAGAAGCAGTTGGAGATCTGTTCCTTAAGTAGATAGTTGTATGGATTGCTTTTGCCCAATATGTAGGACTTAACTTTTTAAAGGTTAGCATGGATCTTTCCATTCCTAATAAGGTGCGATTCATTCTTTCTACGACTCCATTTTGCTGAGGAGTTTAGACATTTGTAAGATGTCTTCTTATCCCATTGTCTGTGAAATAATTTTTGATTTCATGAGAAGTGATTTCCCCTCCATTATCTATCCTGAGAGTGCCTATCTTTTATTTAACTTCATTTTCAACAAGTTGATGAAAAATATTAAACTTTTCAAATGCTTCTAACTTTTTCTTCAAGAACTAAACTCAAGTCATTCTACTGAAATCATCAATAAAGAGTAAAACATATTTGCAACCACCAAAATAAGTTTGTAGTGGTCCACAAACATCACTGTGAACTAGTTGAAACTGCCTATTTGTATGCCGTGATCTTGTTGGAAAACTCTCTTGACTTTGTTTTCCATAAATGCAAGCTTCACATTTTGTATTTTCCTTTTCGAAAGTTGGAAGTCCCTTAATCATCCCTTGTTTTTGCAATTGAGAGAGAGTTTCAAAGTTGAGATGTCCATATCTCACATGCCACAATCTTATAAGTGAAATACATGTACTTACTGCTCCTGCAAAGTTAGAATGCCTTGGAATAACTTTCCCTTTCATCCTTAATAGTTTTCCATCTTCATAACCTGTCATCACTGTTTTCATACTCTATTTGACTGAATTAATCTTAACTAAGACTCCTTCCATAATCACCTGATGTCCTGCTTGTCGAATCGTTACTAAAGACAACAAATTCTTTTTAAAGGTTGGTACATACCATTCATTTGAAATCATTATTTCTCCAATGTTAGGTAAATAAACTTTAACTACACCTTTTCCATAAGGAGTATGTTTGGTATTATCTGCAAGAAAGACGGAATTAAGATTGCATTCTTGAAAATTCCAAAAGAAATCACGTTTGAAAGTCATGTGTTGAGATGCTCTTGAATATAGAATCCAAGCATCTTCACAATCACTTTGAAAATCGGTGGAACTCTGTAATGTTGAAGATGAGGTAAAGACATATTTTGAACCATCATCATCTCTATCATTTTCAAACTGTGTTGTGTTTTGATGAAACTTGGAAATTTTATCAATGGAAGTTGTACAATCTTCTGCATAATGACCAACTTTGTTACATCTTCTACAAACAATTTGACTTAAATCTTTTCCTCTGCCTGAATTATGTTCTCTGCCTCTATTTTGACCTCTGTTTGGATTTTTTCCTCTGCCTTGACTGTTTCCTTGAAAATAGCCTCTGCCTTGACTATTTGCTCTTCCTTGGAAATACCCTTTGCCTTGACTATTTCCCCTGCCTTGAAAATAGCCTCTACTTTGATTGTTTCCTCTGCCTTGAAAATTTCTCCTCTCTAAAAAAATTGTTTTCTCTACTTTGGATTTGACCATGAACTTGTAAAAAATGTCCTCTTCCTCTGCTTCTAGAGCTGTCAATTGAAGATTTACTTGTGTTGGCTTATGTAAAAAAAAAATCTTCCCCAACTTTCTTTTTCTTTCCAAAAGTTTTGTTGTGTTGAGATAACATTTCACTTAGATCATCAAACGTAAGCTTGTCTAACTTTCCAATTGCTTGTAAAGTTTCCAAAAAATGTGTATAGGAAGAAGGCAATCCAACAATTAAAACTATGGTCAGGAAACTATCATCTACTACTTGAAAACCAACATTTAGTATTTCCTTCATGTTCTTAAGTATGGAAATATATTCATGTACATCACCTCCTTCAGTCAATTTCTATTGGAGAAACTTTAATTGAAGATCAACTTTCTTTGATTCAGGTTGAGTATCAAATAGATCCTTAAAAAATTTCACAGTAGACTATGCATCAGTGGTATTTTCAATGTGGACATACATCTCATCATTAACTGAAGATTTGATGAGTGCTAATGCTTTGGCATTTTTTGTTTCCCAGTTTGCTAGTGTGGCTGCATCTATAGGTTTATTTGGCTTAGTATATTCATTACATATATCATGCCAAAGTTCATTATAAATGAGAGTGCTTTCAATGAGATGTTTCCATGTCTTGTATGATTTTGTGCCTTCAAGTTTACCAGAGTCTGAGAACAAATTAATTAACTTTGATATTGTAGTGGTGAATCTTCGCACCAAAAAGAATCAAGAAAAATAATTAAGATGAGAAACACATCACATGCATCATGAAAAAAAATGATCTATCGCGACTTGACCTTGACCCTCGTATAGTCGTTGAAACAGGATAAAAATGACTAAGATTTCCACTTGGCTCTAGTCAAATTCTAGATAACTTTCAAAATTTTACTCCTTACCATGATCTTGCAAATTTTGGAAAAAACAAATCTCCCCCCCTCAAAGTAAAATTATTTTGACTTACAAAAACATTGTTACCCAAAAACAAAATTACTGTATAAAATTCAAACTAATAAAAAAAATTCCATGGTGCTTGCGCTTTGAAATAGAACTAAACCACAAAGAAAATGTTGTTCTGGTAAATGAATTGAAGTTGTTACATCCCATCAAAGACAAATATCCTAATATGGTGACTAGATTCATCTCAACCTGAAGATTTTCTGTCAGATGTAAATCTCCGAGACGTTGGTCCTCCTTCACCAACTACTCATCTATGCTATGTCTTCTACAAAATGGGATTGATAGATAAGAAAATTGTTGCACTGTCAGGTGCGCACACCCTTCTTACATAAACCTATTTTTATTTCATAAATATATGATAGAGTTACAGAATCATTGTTGTTGTGCGAGAAGTTGTTGTTGTGCTAGAATTTGAAGGAGAAGTTATAAACTGTAGATGCACAGTGTGTTGACGACAATCCTTTTCTTAATGTTCATGGAGTCGACATCTGAGCCTTTGCAGGAAGTAGACACAGGACATTTCTAATGTTGACAGTATCTGTGCTCAAAGAACATGGATTTCCTTTTTGACGATTATTGTGTATACGATCATCTCTGTTTCTTTTTTACCCACTGAGAGGCTGCGAGATGGGCAATAGTTACCATAAACGAGTTTCACACTTTTATGGGTAAACTGCAGCAGCTAGAAAAAGTTGGGATTCACTGCTAAGAAGATGTTCGTTGCTCATTAATTGAACTAATGAAGTGTGTTCTAGATACCAGAAGTTAGATCTGGTCAATACCATCTCCACTCAATCATACAGAGATTAAAAAAATTTAGTTTCACTTACACGAAGGATAAAGAGCATTCAACAACAGATTCACAAAAATGGATTTCACGCATTCTAATAGTTCCTAATAGCAATCTTCTATGACATCAAAAGATTTTTTGTTCGTAAGAATTTTCAGATCGGATAACTGGAGATAAAGGAAATGCAGGAGGTAGAGGAAAACAAACTAATATTTACGGAGATTTCTGCAAAACAAAACTACTCAAAATGTTGAACATGCATTTATCGAGACCACCGCTAAAATATATCGCAGGATTCATGATGAAGGCGAATGGTATCAAAGTTGGATCTGTTGATAGTGTTGGAACCAATATAGTAGACATAGATTCTTCTTAAGGGGGGATCATGGTTTTCCAATGGGGCATGAAATAATTGCAGAAACAAAAAAAAATTATTTTCCCTTCTTAAAAAAAATGAACAATTCACTGACCAAATAATCTGATGGAGTGCACCGAAGTTTTTCTTGGCCTGTAGTGTTGGAATGTCCTCATCATATCAGCTAATCTCCTCCTCACATTAATTGCATTATTTGAGCTCTGATACAACAATAATGGCATAAGTGTCCTCAGACACACACTTTTATTAAATAGGAAAAGAAATTACATATGGGAATTTGCAAGAGTTTACACCCGAACACCCCAACACTCTTGCAATGAGCTATATATAAGCTAAATGTCCTAACAAACTCTAGTTTTGGATCACTTATTAAATAAACAAGTGTCCATTTACAATAAATGCTATCTTAACAATCTTCTAACTATACTCCTAATTTAGAGCCTAAGATACGACACCTTTCTAGAGTCATATCTTTCACAACAATACTCTATTTCTAAATGTATCAATTTATTAATAAAATATTCTAGATTATTAATTTATTATTCTAAATTAACAATTATTTTATCAAAGTATTTCAAACTATTATATTTGTATT
The DNA here is from genome assembly GCA_010110895.2 of Picea sitchensis. Taxonomy (NCBI): domain Eukaryota; kingdom Viridiplantae; phylum Streptophyta; class Pinopsida; order Pinales; family Pinaceae; genus Picea; species Picea sitchensis. The sequence continues at coordinate 193,091 of SNQJ01S0013965.1, forward strand.
TTGGATCATCTAACATGTGGCAGAAAAAGTGCGGTAGAAAAATCATGGCAACAACATGGTTGGGGTCTATTTATGAAAGATATGACACATCTTGTTTGAGGTATGTTTTGTGAGCTAGGGTTTAGCTCTTGATATGGTATTGGATGTTCATTATTGCTACATATATCATATTTATTGAGGGAAACGATTGGTATTTTGTTGTTGGTATTTGGCATATGGGTATTGGTCTTTTGGTTGTGATGTGTTTATGAAGTTGTTGGTTTAGCTTGATGTTACATAATAGTGAGGTTGTGCAACATGGGTTGATGGAAGGGTTTATGGTATTTGGTTTATGGATAGAGTGATGAATTTTTAGATAACTTGTGATGGTTATGTTGGTGTATGTCTTTGGTATATCGTTTAGGGTACATGTTGGGTACATGGTGGAGACAAGTAGTTGATGAGTTGGCACATACATGAGGTGTATAGTTGATGAGTTGGCATATACATGAGTTGTATAGTTGATGATGTTGGTACATCTTGATGAATCAAGGTTGATGCATGGTTGATCCATGGTACATGTTGATTCAGATTATTGGTACAGGTTTTTTCGTGCAGGTTGATTGGTACAGGCTGTTACAGGTTATTGGTACAGGTTGACAGTGACAGGTTCACAGTGGCAGTGGTTGATTCAGTGACAGTGACAGGGTGTCTACATTTGGCATTATATTTTAGGGCGTTTGGATGGGGCAAGGAAATATGTTTGTAGCCACCTTCCGGTTGTAGCTAGAGAAATTAGGGGGTTGTATCCTCCTTCTGGTTGTAGATAGAGAATTGGGGAGTTGGAGCTTCCCTCAGGTTGTAGCCTGAGAAGCTAGGGGGTTTCAGACTCCTTCAAGTTGCAGCTGGAAAACAAAGGAAGTTGGTGCTTCCAATGAATGTAATTCTTCAATACATATAACAAAAATCATTTTGTGGTTTTCTCCCGCTTTGGGTTTCCACGTAAAAACACCGGTGTACTATGTATGTGTATGATTTCTCGTTTGTTCATTGTTTATTTACTCTGCAATTATTGGATGGTAATGCTACACTAATATAACACTTTCATTATATGGTTAAAAAGGTTTAAATTGATCTATTATTGATTCATAGCACCTCTCGGTAATCCAACATTGTTATATGCTAATAATAGGAATATTCTCCCGATTAAGTAATGCCACCACATTTTTAGTGCATGAATTATGGCTACTATTTCCAGGTCATGTGTTACATAATTCCTTTCATGTTCCTTCAATTTACAATATTTGTAACATATTAGGTGTCCATATTGTGACAATACTCCTCCTAATCCCTCTTTACTTACATCTACACAAACTGTAAAATCTTTGTAAGGATCAACTACTTTAAGGACGGGTGTTGTAGTTAGTAAACCTTTCAATTTATTAAAATTGTATTTCCATTTTTGAGACCAAACAAATCTCGTTCCCTTTTTCTGTAATGATATAATATGATAGGAAATTTTGGAAAATCCTTTGATAAAGCTCTGATATTAACCGGTAATTCCCATGAATGATCAAAAGTCTTCTACGTTCTTAGGTACATGCCATTCCATAAAATCTTTAATATTTTTGGGGTCTACTACAATACCATTTTCTAATATTACATGTCTAAAATATTGTATATTTCTTTGATAGAAGTTGCATTTATCAAACTTGGAATATAATTTATGCTCTCTTAGAGTTTATAGTAGTATTTTCAAATTGTGTTCATGTTCTTCTTCATACTTTGAATAGAATACTATATCATCAATAAAGATCAATACAAATTTATCCAAGTATTGGCGAAATATATACTATTCATTAAACACATAGAAGTTTTTGGTGCATTAGTAAGTCCAAATGGGATTACTACAAACTCATAATGTCCATAGCATGTCCTAAAAGTTGTTTTATTTATGTCTTCATATTTTATTCTGATTTTATGATTACCAGACCTTAAATCCAGTTTAGAGAATGTTTTTTCTCCTCCAACCTGATCAAATAAATCATTAATCCTTAGCATAGGGTACTTGTTTTTAATAGTCATTTTATTCAATTGACGATAATCAATGCATAACCATAGAGTTCCATCTTTCTTTTTGACAAATAATACTGGTGATCCCCATGGTGAAACACTTGGTTAGATGTATCCTTTATCTAATAATTCTCGTAGTTGAATTTTTAATTCTATTAACTCAGGAATACTCATTCTATAAGGTGCCTTTGATACTATTGTAGATCTAGGTAGTAGATCAATAAAGAAGTATACTTATCTTTTGGGAGGTAATTATGGTATTTCTTCTATAAATACATCCTCAAATCCTCGAAATACAACAAATTATTCTAAACTTGGTTTTCTTTCTTTATCTAGAAGATTTGTTACTTGGATAACATATATTTTATATCCTTTACTAATGCACTTCTTAAATTGCATTGTTGATATTTGTCTGAAAGAAATTGGTTTCCTAATTCCTTGCATTTTTCTTGGCATTCCACCTTCATCTTTGTAAATAAATGATCTTTCATAATAGTTTAGTACAACTTGGTGCTCCTCTAACCAGTCCATACCTATAAGTATGTCGTATGAACCTAAAATAAATACATTTAAGTTTACCTTTGTATCATGAGCATTTATATTCATCTTACATTCATGAATAAGTTCAATTACCTTTCTTTTTGTTCCTTTTTCTAATTGTACTAACGAGGATTTATTATGTTTTACCTTTTTTTAGCTTGCTTGAATCTACCAAAGATGGAGTAACATAACTTAAGCTAGCTCTTAGGTAAATTAGAATAACAAATTTTTTGTCATGAATTTAACCTTCAATTTCCACAATGGTGGATTGATGATGTTCTTTCCTACCATCTAACGTTGCGTTGATTCTATGAATTTTTTTTGCAATATCTCCAACTGTTGAAGCTTCTTGTATGTTATCAATAGTTTTATTTGCAACATTTTTGTATGGACAATTTCTCAACAAATGTGGTTCACCACATCCTCGACATTTCAATGGTTCTCTAGGATTATCAGTGCTTTTATTGAATCCCAAATTAAATAACTTGCTCTGGTGTATTTGTGGTGAGTTTTCGAAGGATTTATTTTCTTGATGTCCTTTGGGAATATTATGAAACGGTGATGTCTTGAAACCCTTTTTCCTTTGATTTAGTTTCTCTTGCCTCTTTTGTCTCCATTCCTTTTGATTTCTTATTGTTGTGTGTATTGTTCATAGCATATTATTTCCTTTTGCAACACTTCCTTCAAATTTTTTGGATTATCAAACTCTATTCTATCCTTATATGATTGGGGAAAGCAACTTAAAAACCTATGAACCTTTACCTTTTCATATTTTATATAAGCCACAAATTTCAACAATTCTAGAATTTTAGTGATTACATCCTCCATAGGAATCTTTTCTAACTTCAACTCATAGAACTCTTTGGTTTTTCTCTCATAATATCTTTCAGAAAAGTATTGTTTCTTAAAATATTTCTTAAAATCTTCCCATTCCAAAGTATTTTATTTTAGTCCTTTGGCTAGTTTTAGGTCCTGCCACCTTATACTAGCCTTACCTTTTAGATTATAGATAGTCATTCTTACTTTCATATTACTAGAATAATTATAAATATGGAAGTATTTATTTATATCAAGTAACCAAGATTATGCTTCTTCACCAATTATGGATTCTCCATCAAACGTTGAAGGTTTAATTTTCTTAAACTCTCCATCTAAGTGATCCATATTTTTTCATTTCTTAGCTATATACATTATGTTTTTACTTATATGTGTGTCCTTAGAAGAAATTTTTCATTTATTTGTTCCATGACTTGAATCTTTTGAAGATTTTTTATTAACTTTCTCATATGCACCATTGTTCTTCGGGATCTTTTTCATTGCTATGCTTCTTAAAAACATATCACTTATTTCTTGTTGATATTCTTGTACTTTATTTAGTTTTTCGTTATCATCCTTGAATGTTTGCAACTCTATGATACGATTCCTCATTTTTTCCAGCACTTGGGTTATGGAAATACTCTAGCTATGATTTTCTAGATTTCTAGGAGGCTCTTGATTAATATTTTCTTCAGGTATGGTGTTGGTCCTTGACCAAGTTTTGAGGAACACTTGGTCATATTTGACTATTTTTGGGACTTTGACAGCCTGTCAAATATGGAACGCCAGGTGAAGTAGAGATGATGGGATCTCGGTCCACTTTTGGCCCCCTTTTATGGTTTTTGGGTTAATGTAATGGGAAAGGGATGTCGGCCCATGGGTTTACCCACGCTTAGTCCCACTTTTGTAATGTATAAATAGAAGGATAGGCAATGTAAGAAGTAGTATATATGATTGGTTAGTGCAATTGGTATTGAATCTATGGAATGTAGAAAAAATTCTCTGTGTGAACTCTGTAAGGCTTGCAAGGCTAAGTGCAATTTATTGGGTAGTTGATATAGAAAGCTAAGTGTTGTAACACAAGGAAGAAGGATCTAGTGAGCTACGCAGATCTTTTGTCGTATGTGAGGAAGGGTTTTTGGAGGCTTTGTGCTTGTAACAACTTGAAGACGATAATAAAGAAGAAGATCTTGTGGATGTAGCCCCACAGCGGGGGGGGTGAACCACGTAAATCTATGTGTTATGCTCTGTGCTTTGGTTCAATGTGTTTATCTTCACTTATGCTATGTGCTTTGATATATCCAATTATGCTCTATGCTTCTTAGATATATATGATGGTTAGATATGATGTGTATGAGGATGCTTAGTGCTTCTCTACTAGATTTGATCTGGGTTACTATGGTTAAGTGTTGAAATACTGTAGATCTGAGTGTACATTGCGCAACTCTGTGTTTTATGTGAAGTATAATAAGGGTTAAATATTAATGAATCATCTATACTAAGTGCCCTGTAAAAGATATAATCAAAGATCTGTGTCCCAGCTAAGGTTACAGACACCTGAGTCTTGTAACCACCCCTGCCTCTAGCTCGGGTGAGACTTCATTTGCTTCATAGGTGTTGTCGAAAGGGTCGGTAGTTAGGGATTTGTTGGTGAGCTCTTGATCATTGAACCCTGGGTCTACCCCTATGCCAACAAATGGTTCTGTTGTCAGGACCTGAAACTGTGATTGATGGGAACTGCGAAAGAAGAAACTTTGTGCAAAAGAAAGCTTTGTGGATAGATCTATTTCCCTAGTGCACATCTTTTTACTCGACCTGTGAAGCTTTGTGGCAGGAATAAGGTTAGATATGAATAAAGGAAGATCATGTATGAAGAAAAGAAGCAAGATCAGAATGCTCTGTGCTCTAAGAAAAATAAAAGTCTAAATTTATGAAAGAAAGAGGCCAGATCTGCAGAAAAGAGGTAAGATTTGTAAGCCCTATGCTCTAATAAAGGTAAGAATAGTTAAAATTTCTTAGATCTGGAAGATTTGTGCTCTGTAGAAGTAAGATAAGTGAAATTTTTTATTTCTAGAGCATGGATCTAGGTATGTTTCATAGATTTTGTCCTAGATTAAAACTTAGGTCATTAATAGATGAAAGAAAGTTTGATATGAATAGATCTGATAAACATAATGATAGATATGTTATACCTATGTATTAAAAGAATGTTTGGACTAAAAAATGTATGCAGGATCCTAGAAATAATTTTTTGCAGGATAGCTACTATTGGGGATCATTTAAGAGAAAGAGAGGATTGACCCTATGTTACAGTTGCAAAAAACTAGGCCATCTAGCTAAGGAATGCCCTGGTGGAAAACCCAGTTGTCTCTGTTGCAAAGATTTTGATCATGAAGTATTGGATTTCCCTAGAATGATTGCTAGGCTTGAAAGAATGAATCTGCATGAAGAAAACCCTAGGGTAGCCTCAAAAATAACAGAACCCCAGAAAGAATCAGAGAAAGTATTAATACAAATGAAAGAAACCCTGAAGGAACATAAAGATGTCTGATTACCAGAGATCTTCAAAGAAAAGGAACAAGTCGAAGCAAGACTAGGGGACCTCGACATTGACTGTATTCTTGATGAAGAAAAGAAAGTGAACATTATGCCATAAAGCAGTTGGGAAGCCATAGGGAAGCCTGCCATGATTCCTTCACTCGGAGGAATAGGACTATTCAGAGGAAAAATAATAATGTTATGTGGAAAACTCGCTCATATACCTATGACAGTCAATGGAACTTCGACAGAAGAATATTTTGAGATTATCAAATTTATTGAGGAAGGTGCCTCATTCACTATGTTACTTAGAAAACCTTGGATTGAGAGAGATCAAGACAAAAAGAAGGAAGAATAAAAGGTATTACAATAGTAGAGACAAGAGATAAAAGATTTCATGACGAGAAGGATCACGATAAGAGATAAAAGATTTCATGACGAGAAGGATCACAATTGATTGAGGAACAAGAGAATAAATCAAAGCTAATTGGCACTAGAATATCAGATGTCAAAGAATTAGGGCACTCACAGAAGATTGGAGTATGTGTACCAGATATAGATGAAGTAGTTCTCCTAAGTCTTGGGAAAGAGCCTCAGCAATAAGACTATGCCCAAGGGAAACAAGAATCAACAAGAAAAGAACTACCGAGACTAAGCTCACGGGGAAAAAGGATAAGAAGCTAAGTAAAAAAGAGAGCTCAGATCGACAGACTGAGTAGAGAGGGTTCCAAGAGGAACCCTCCGGAAGAAAATTTGAAAATTAGGAGCTTCACCAGATATCAAAACCGCGGATTACGGGTCACTTCACCATGGTGAAGCAATATAGCCATTGGAGGCTGATATATCCGTTCAAAGTGTCGTCACCAACGGATCGAAAATACCTGATGGTTCACCACCAGACTGCTAGACCACGCCATAATGAAGGGAACCAAAGTTAAGGAAGCCCCATATCCATTGCAAATGATTCATTATAGAGTGACTTACTTAATCCATCACGCATGCATGGAAGACACTTTTTCTAATCATGAATTTGAGTACGCAGGATATCTGAATTGTGAACAGTGATTACTACACCCTTACTCTCTACCTTACTAAAATACCTACATTACTTTGAGAACCCAAATAATTGATCCTGAGCGTATATGTCCGACAAGTTTAGCGTAGCTGAAGAATCTACAAGAGAGGTAATTAGCCCCAAAGTTGAAATAGTCATGTCAAGAGAGTATTGCCCATGTGTTTACATGTGCATCATTGGCTTAGAGGAATGCAAGCCTCCCCGTCGATTTCTTGAGCAGGAACATCCCGAGTCAACGCAGAAAGAAGAACCAAATATAAATATGATATGGCCAATGCGAGGCTGGTTCCATCCATCCTACTTGCTTACATACTACACCGAAAGGTAAAGCGATTAATAGAGATAGTGTGCCTAGAGACCTTGAGTACACTCTAGTCACTACGTACCTACCAAAAGGGCTACACGTTCACACGCATATCATGACAAGATCGCCACATTGAAGTTCGACTTCAACCTATGGGATCATAAAGTTTACAACATACTTTCCCTCTGCATAAGTACCTAACCAGAATGAAGGGAAGAATTCAAAGATCATCCTTCAACAATGGACTAATAAATTAATGAGTTCACTCGTCATCGCTATGAAGATACCACACTTTGCTGCAACGAGGTGAATGCTTGTGTTAAGTTGTTGTTGGCAAGGTACCATGGAGGATACCTATGGTTGAATCAACGCATCACAGTGGATCTGAATCTGATCAATCAAATCACAGGAATTAGCATGCAAGGCCCTAACCCAAAGGATTTTTACCCTGGAAAGACCACAGATCATGCTCTTCTAAGATCAAAGAAGTGTATATCAATGTTGAGAAAGACACGCGAGGCTACAAGGTAGATTCTATTGTGCGGCGAAGGTGCTCACTTGTCAATTGATCGCAGGAAATTTGGTACGTAAGAATCAACCCATGAAAGTATCTGGCTTTGTAGTAGACCTCATGTGGAAGCGCAGAGGGACTATATATATGAACTGGTGAAATACTTGGTGAACCAATTAGAGGTTGACTGTAGAGAATCCTAGGATCAGGGGAATGAATTTCATTTTAGTTGACTCTTGATACTTATACTGTATGGGAGCCACTGGAAGGTGCAACCTTCCATGACATTGACCCCTTTGAACCACTAGCTGTGAAGTCCAAGATAATGTGCTGGTACTCGAATGACATGAACAATTAGTGGAACTAATGTTGTTTTCCATACCTACTACACCTAGTTGAAGCTCGCCATCCATTCCGAGCCACACTTGACCCTGAATACTTTACACTGGTTTCAACCATTGATAAAGTTAAGTGCAGACCGCCATTTTATATATATTATAGCACACGCTGATGAGAACAAGGAACAACTTCAGCCTTTATTATAAGATGATAGGAAGAAGACCTCGAGGATTCTCCACCAAGGAATGGTCATGGACCTCCTTATTCCAGTAGACCCCACAGAAGTATCCGACATTGGCGTGCCTCTGGTTACAAAGAATACACACCTGGGCCCAAGAAGACAAAGAAATAAAGTATGATAAAGAAGGATGAGGAAATCCAAGATGCATAAAGAAGATCTGTAAAAACCGCATCCATTACACCAGAGAAAGGAGGTAATGGTGAAGACTTAGAGGAATTTGAACATAGGCCAGGAGACAAAGTAGAGATCCTAAAGAAAAGGAAGGGTTCATTGAATCCTCCTGGAAGAAATCGAAAGCACCCATGACTAAGATGAAGACTACACTCATTGTATATGACTTTAGTTTTCATCTAAGCTATGATGAAGCCATAGAAGAGATAATAAAAAGAATGAAGCTAAGCAAGAGACAATGTAAAACAAAATCGAGATCGTGCTCCATGAGTAATAATCTCTCCAATTTAGTCACAAGGGCCTCCTCCTCACACTTCACCGTATGAACACAGAAGAAGGAAATGAACCGGGCCTAACTCCACAATATTTCCTGAATATAGTTGAAGTATGCCTCTCTGCATACAAGAAGAACAACACACACCAAGCCTTAAAGAAAAACATGCATGAAATCATCGAGAATGTCGAAATGCGAACAAGAGAAGGACACCTCCAAGCTTAAATTTGAAGAAGACGAGCTAAGATCCAAACAGAGAGTTATAGCTGCTTCTCACGAAGTAGATTGATTGAAGAGCAACAATGTGAGTACTTTACTCGTGGACTCAAGCCAGAACAAAAAGGCGTAGGACTCCATAGGAATTAAGTGATGAAGCTTGTTGAAGCTATTCAGCCATTTCAACAAAGATTCATGCACTTAGAGCTTAATTATACAATAATTCTACAAGAAGTGTGAGACCAAAGTGAGGAACAATTGTCCTGAGCATCGATAAAGGATTAGCACTCACTGAGGAAATGCAACAATTACAGAAATCACAGATCTAAGGAGAACCTAACCGAGAACCTGCACTGCATAAATTGAGTCACAGCCCAAGAGGCACGAGTCGGTAATCCACAGTGCTTGAAGGCCCTGTCACCCGTAAAGAGAGTGAAGAGATTTCTAGAGCACCCACAACCCAACAACAGATTCACACGCCAGATTAAAGTAATGGAAGTCTCTCAACTAATTCAACCTGGCAAGAAAAGGCATGCCAATTGTTCACCGAAGTTGAAATCCGCTGAGCAGAACTTGAATAGGTTGTGAATACAATACAACAAAGGCTCTAGGAAGAGCAGGAATGAGGCACCCATCTAGGAGCTCATCATAAGAAAGAGGTGAGCAATGCAAGAGGTCAAAGCAACAGCCAAGATCAAGGAATCAAATCAGAATTGGTGGAGACTCCAAGTGACTATTAGACAAGTCATGAGGTTGGGGCCGATTACCCTGACCAAGCTCTTTGAGGAACACTTGATCATACTTGATCATTTTTAGACTTTGTAGAGTGCACGATGGAGTGCTAGGAAAAGCAGAGATCATGGGATCTCGGTCCACTTTTGGGCCCCTTTTAGGTTTTGGATTACCGTAATGGGAAAGGATGGGTCCGTATCACGGCATGTTTAGGACCACTTTGTAATGTATAAATAGAAGGATAATCAATGTAAGAAGTAGTAGATCCACTGTTTAGTGAAATTGGTAGTGCATATATGCAATGTCAAATAAGTTCTGTATTAACCGTATTTGCAAGGCTAAGTGCAAATTACTATGTGGTTGATATAGAAAGCTAAGCTGCTGTAATGCAAGAAAGTTAGGATACAGTGAGAGAAATGTAGATCTTATGTCTTATGCGAAGAAGGTTTTTGGAGTCTTTGTGCTTGTAATAGCTTGAAGATGATAATAAAGAAGAATATCTTGTGGATGTATCCCATAAGTGGGGTGAACCACGAATCTGTGTGTTATGCCTCAGGCTTTGTCCAATGTGTTTTATCTTCTCTTATTATGTGCTTTGATATATCCACTTATGCTCTATGCTTCTTAGATATATGACTGTTAGATCTGACATGCAAGGAGGATGTTTAGTGTCAATTTCACTGGATTTGATCTGGGTTACTATTGTTAAGTGTTTAAATACTATAGATATGAGTGTACAATCTAACTTCCAGGTTGTCTCATGGCATAATATGGTTAACACCTGATGAATGATCTATGCTAAGTCCTTCCATGTCAAATATATAATCACAGATCTGCGGTTCCAGCCTAAGGTTGCACACCTGAGTCTTTCAACCACCCCTCCCTCTACCTCGGTGATACTTCATCTGCTTCAGAGGTGTTCTAAAACGGCCAAGAGTTAGGATTTGTTGGTGCACCTTGAGCATTGAACCTCGGACTGGGCTTAGTGCCAACATCTATATTCTTCTCCATTCTGGGTTGACATGGTTACAAAAAATTCGAAATACTCTCTTTGTAACAATGAACAATTTTTTTGTTATATTTTTCATCAAAGACTTTGTATTTTTCTACTCATGCCTTTAGGCCTAAGTTCTTTAAACTACAACTTTTATACCATATGTGATGTACCCATAAAAACCCAACAATTTTTTTAAACACTATTCTAAGTAACTAAAGTAGTATTATTACTTATCCTCTTGGTATTGTCACACAGTTGAAAAGTTTTCTATTTACTATGATCATTGTAAATCCTTTTATGAACCCTTGAATCAAATGTTTTCATCATCTCCAGGTCTGAGTGTCTTAAAGGATTGATATGATAACACCAATATGTATTAGGGAGTTGCAACCTTCAACAACTTAGTCATAGAATGATCATATCATTTATGAAAATATAAAATATTGTTGATGCCACTGAATGGTCATCTTATCCAATAAATCAAGGTCTTACACAAGTTTAGCCTCAAGTGCGAGTTATGTATTAATGTTCTTAGAATGGATCCAAGTTACAACACAATTTATCATGTATAGTTGTGAGCACATAAACTAATAAATTCATTTAGATTCCATACAATTTTCCTGTATGGTAATCAAGGTTTAGACTAATCGTTTGAGGTGTTTATACTATAATCACGGTGGAAGAATCTTAGACTTTTGTTGGCAAATATTTAACAAACAACACATGCTTGTATACTTGTCATTGATGGCAAGTACAACAATGAAGATGGCATGAATACATAAAGTAATAGATGGGCATTATGAGAAGACGTTGCAGAGAAGATTCGAGATTCGAATAAGCTCAGAGGAGATAGTGTAGAGGACTGTTGGCAGATCATCAATGGCAATATTAGAGTAAGCGGAACAAAGTAAGCTTAGGAGGAGAAGAATTTCTAATCATTGGATTCCATTCAAAATTCCTGAAAGAAGGACTGTCAGATATGTTTGTAGACAAGAAGAATGCGCAGAAGAGGAGGATAGATCTCAGGCGTTAGATCTGAGGGTCAGATTCAATCATCGTTGGATCATGAAGGACCTACACATTCATTAACGTGCAAGGAGAAACGGGCTCACAAAATCTTGAAAGAAGGAGGACCGTCCATCTTCAAGCAGGACACGTGGCGAAATATCATCATGTTGCTAACTAGAAAGTCAAAGGAACGGGGTTCCCTAACCTCTTGAATTCACGATATGAAAAATTGTGAAACTATATTAGCCGTCAGTTTGAGGTTTGTTCTGAACCATTGATCTGAGCTCCATCTCGGAGCTTCTCCTATTGCGACTTGGAGAGGTAAGAAACATAACCATTGAAATCGTGATTTAATCCCAGCGATCAGATCAAGGTGTGTTCTGGACCGTTGATCTGAGCTCCATCTCGGAGCTTCGCCTATCGCGACTTGGAGAGGTAAGAAACATAATAATCGAAATCACGATATGCGAATTTACGATTTAATCCCAGCTGTCGAATCAAGGTGTGGTCTGGACTATTGATCTAAGCTTCATTTCGGAGTTTCGCCTATCATGACTTGGAGTGCCAAGAATCTCTATCGAAGGAATCATGAGATGTGAATTCACGATGAGATCTGGACCATAGATTCATCGAGATCGTGGACCGTTGATCTAAGCTTCATTTCGGAGTTTCACCTATCGCAAATTGGAGTGACAAGAACCTCCATTGAAGGAATCACGAGATGTGAATTCACGATGAGATTTGGACCGTAGATTCATCAAGATCGTGGACCGTTGATCTAAGCTTCATTTCATAGTTTCTCCTATCACAACTTGGAATGCCAAGAACCTCCATCGAAGGAATCGTGAGATGTGAATTCATGATGAGATATCGACTATAGATTCATCGAGATCATGGACCGTTGATCTCATATCCATCTCAGGGTTTTGAGGATTGTGACTTGGAGAGTCGAGATGCCTCATCTCCAGACTCACGAAATGCGAATTCGCGAAAATCACTTTTTGCATAAGCGCTTGGTCATGGCCATGGTCATATAGAGGAAGGATCCAGCATAGAAAAGATCTATATCGGAGTTTCGGAGATCATGACATGAAGTGTCGAGACACTTGTCCACAGGAATGATGAAATGTTGAAACCCGATTTAAAGGCAAGATTAATAAATTTCAGCCAACGGTGCAGATAAAATTGAATATGATCGGAGGGCTATTGTTCTCTCTCACAATTAATTCATCAGTTACGAATTAGTTCGCAAAACTGATTCATGATTCCTGATCGGTTGGCGTTTCAGTTGCTTAGACGATTTTTCTTTTGCCGAAGAAGATGTGAAGTGTAACTGTTGTGGGTGTGGTTCATAAAAGAAAAAGAGACAGACTGTGTGTGGTTGGTGGTTCTAGACGAAAAATGAATTAAACTGTAAGAAAGGGAAAATCACAGGATGCGCAATGTGAGATAAAACTCAGAGAAGAGTAACAGATGAGGAAAAGACTTGAAGCAGAGCAAAATGACAGAACAAGTTGAAGCACAGAAGAATGACAGAACAAGTTGAAGAAGAGCAGATTTGCAGAACAGACAAAGGAAGAGAAGAATTATAGAACAGTTAGAAGAAGACCAGATTTACAAAATAGAGAAGAAGTGGTAAGAATCGATTTATCTGTGTAGTTGGTTGTTTAATTATTCATTTATATTCCAGGGTGATTGGGAGGTGCTAGGGAGGATTGTTATCCTCAGAGGTTCAAGTGGGAGCTTGAACACAGGGAGTTGTAGCTTCCATCTGGTTGTAGCTAGAGAAACCAGGGTGTCAGGGTGGTACAAGGGAGAACGAGTATTCTCTATTATATAGGTTGGATCCTGTGTAACTGGAAGTTGGTGCTTCCATCCAGTTGGTGCTGGAACATTATGGGAGTTGGTTCTTCCTTCTAGTGGGTTCTAGATAAGCAAGAGAGTCGGTGCTCTCAAACAAGTTGCAGCTTGTAAAACAGAGGTAGCAGCCTCACATTGAGTTGGTGCTCAATTATAGATGATGTACGGAACTTAAAAGACTGCCTATCATTTCGAAGAAGAAGAGGTTTTCTCCCTTTATGGGTTTCCTC
>SNQJ01S0013965.1:232209-247168 GCA_010110895.2 Picea sitchensis
AAATTCACATAGTTAGAGGGGTTCATGGCATGGATGTTCCAAGCATATGAGACTCAAAAATGATATTTTTGACATAGAAATTATCATGTAAACTAATATGAAAATGCAGGAAGGGCCAAGTGTCATTGGGGGTGATAGCAGTGGTAGAAAAGTGTGTGGAAGGGACTTCAATGAGCTGGGCACCTTTCCTGTTAAACCAATTTCTTATTGACTGCATCGACGCATAGGATAGAGGTATGGTGTTACACTATCTATGTCTTATAATTTTACTAGCATTCACATCATGGGAAAATCCATAGGACATACAATTTTTGGGCCTAAGAGGAAAGTCGTGTTTATCAACAAAATACTAGAAATTATGGTATACAAGAAAATAATGCCAAATAGACAATAATGTAGAGTTCTTTCTCTATGATGAAAGGATTTCAAAGCACATTAGGAAAATATTGCTCATCTCATCGTAATTGGTGGAAGCATATGCACCAGTGACGTAGTTTCGAGTAGAATGACACCACATGTATGTCTAGGAAAAGAAGGAACCAAGAGAGGAGTCGGTCCTGATGAATTACAAAGTAACTCATGAATATATACATCTAATTATGCTGGAATGGGACTCATATTGAAAGATCCTTATAGGTGACACTAGACATTGCAACATGGTAATGAAGAGGAAAAATTGCGCAAAAACATAGGTGATGATCAGGAACATGGTCAAGGAAATGGCACAAGATATGAAGCATAGACTACACTAGTGACAGAACCAACACAATAAAAAACACCCAAGATAGGAAATAAAATAAAGCATAAGGGAAATGTTTTAGCATGAGGTGTGATCAAGAAGGATTAAGTGCACAAGGAATTGACCTTGTATACATTTATCGATGATGACATGGAATGAATAGGGTACCAATTAAAGGATTCCAATGAGGAGGTATTTCAACAAATGACCCAACGATAAGAAGAAATCATGAAGCATATGCAAGAGAAGTTAACTGAATTACAATAAGGAATGGAGATAGTAAGTCTTGTATCAGAAAGGATATCCATGGAAGGACAACCAACATGCATGGTAGGGGAAGTAGAAGATACCACTTCTCAATTCTCACAAATGACAGAAGGATGTAGAGTGATAAAAATATCAACAAATATAGTAGGGTTCCCTACACCCGAGCTACAGGAAAACGTACAATGACTAAGTCACTTAGACTTAGTCATCTCATAKATTCCCACAATAGTGTTACAAGGATTTAAAATGGGTATCATGTAGGAATTATGACTTCGTGCACACATTGCATATCGAGAATGGATAAAATTTGCAAAGGAAAATATGGAACTATAGAAAGAATATAGAACCGCTCTTTGGGAAAAGAACGCATTCGAGTAGAAAGTTGAAATCATCTTGAAGGAAAAGAGTGCGGCTAAAGGAAAGGCTGAGAGAGAAAAAAGGAGAAGTATGAAGCCGATCAAATGGTGCATTACATACAGACAGTTGTCAAAACTTTGTACAGAAAAATACTAGAGGCACCAATGATAGTAGAGGCTATGATGGAAGAGAATGTATTGAAAATTGGTGAAGTCATAAAAGGATTTTGATTGAATATTAAGGATCTAAAGTTGCAGAGTACATTGATACCACCACTGGAGGAATGATAAGGAAAATAAAGAACGACGATGAAAACGATAGCCAACATTAAGAAAGTAGAGGAAGAATGTGAGAAACTCTACGAGGAAAGAACACAAATACGGACATATCTAGTTGAAGTTCCAGAGATGAAGGATGTGGAAGAAAAATGAAGGGAAGTGCAAGAAAAGGTGCAGAAATATTTAAAAATAATAAACACCCTTCCACCAACAGAATCGATGATGGACATTTTGGCACAAAGGAAATCATATGTAGAGATTGAAAAGATGTAGGATCAATAGAAGATCCTCCAACAATTCTTATGACCACTACAAGAAGAAGCATTAAAGGTGATATGTGAACTGGCCACTGAACAAGGAAAGGTGAAACAAGAAACACATGAAATAGAAGAAAACATTACATCCTTTATTGCGTAGGGGGTCGAAGAGATTGTGGAAGCTTAGGAAAGAATAATAAAGGAAGTTGCAGAAGCCAAGCAAGCCTCCAAAAAAATCATCCAACGATGGAGGAGAACACAGCAGGACTTAGTGGCTCAGTACAAGCCACAGGTGAGTGTTGGGGGCCTGTTGAATAGGCATTATGGAAATAAGATTCAAGAAATATCCTAAGTATAAAATAAGTGCGTAAAAGAAGAAGGAATACTTGGGAGTGCACTGTTGAGGTACATTCATGAGTACAATGCTTAGAGAGAAGAATAATAAGGGAATAAAGAAAGAGAATAAGGTGGGAGAAAAGGAAGGATTACAACCTGACGTGCTAAATTTAGAAGGACCAACAAAATCAGGCATACAGATGGAAAAGCAGGAAAAGAAACCCGAACAACAAGTCAAATTGAGTTCTCATGTATTGTAATAGGGTGTTGGTATGAACAAAGTAGGGTTTTATGGCCTAGAAATTGTGTATAAATATGAAATGGGCTGAGAGTATAGGGGTTCCTCGCTTTTACTTGTTCTCGTATGATAGTTCTCTTAGGACTAGTTTTTCTCTTAGATCCAATGAGTTGAGATTTTTGTAGAGTCTGTTGGAGAGAACAATATAGGTCTAAACATTAAAGATATGTTGTAGAGAGAGGCTCGCACAACAGAATGACTAGTCTAGATGAAGGAAAAGATAACATGATGTATCTTTGTAAGGATAGTGTGCAAGCCTAAGACAATTGCATAAATAATAATAAAGAATCTATTCGTTGTGAACATAGCCCAAAGTTGGGTGAACCATGTTAACTATTTTGTGTATTTTTCTTTTATGTGATGGATATTCTCTTTATGCATGTTAGATTAGATATGTTCCTTACATGATATTTTCACAATGGTTATGAATACTATAGTACTTAGTTTTTGTTGTAATATGAAGTATCATGATAATGCATAACTAAATTCACTAAGTAATCTAAAAAGAGAAAATATAGAATAATGTGTGTAGAACAGATAAGTAAGAAGGACAAAGATGGTCACCTCCCATTCCGTCACTACTACAGAAAATTGGTTCCTACAACCCTAATAGATACCTCAGGTGAGACTTCACTAGCATGCAGGTGATGCTAAAAGGGTTGGTGTCTAAAGGGTTTTATTGATCAATGTAATTCAAACCTAGGGTCCTAAAAACATGCACAAATCCAACAATACCTATTGATGTAGATCTTGGAGTGATGAATAATTATGATTCTTGGACTCAATCCTTATTTTCTCCACATTTTCCTCCCTATTTTCATGATTTTCTTGTGTCCCTATATCACCTTCAAGGAAAATATCATCTAGGGTATGTAAGATCATGGTTGTTATGGAATTTTGTAATTGTTTCATATTTTGTTTCATGGAACCTGTAATCATTCCATCTTTTGATGCATTCCCCTTCTATGTAATTCTTTCACATATGACAAATCAACCTTTTTCAACACAGTATCACCCATTTCCTTAAATTGGTTCTCCAATTTTGATAGTCGGTTATGTATCTCTTCAATTTCTTCATGATTCATGGTTGATATATTTGGGGGTTTAATTGGTGTATCATTTTTTGGAACACCCTTTTCTATGTGTGATAAAAATAATATTTATCTACAATTTTAACACACTTCCCAAAACAAATCTTCCAATCAAATTTATGTCAATAGTAGGTTACATAGCTTTGAAATCCTAAATTGGATACTATTTTGTAATTTGATCTTGAAAATTAAATAAATATGTAATTTATGCACCTATTTCTTTGAAATTTTGGTATTTGGTAGCCTCATATGTCTTCTCTATAATGTCATAGGTTCGACTAAATTCTAAGGTGGAAAAACAAATTATGGAAACTTTCCCAATGCTTCTTGTTTTTTTTTTCCTTTCAAGGGAGATAAATTGTACAACCTACCAGATGTCCAATTTTTCTAGTCTACCTCTAAACCCTTTACTAAAAATTCCATGTTATGTGTTCTTTCCAAAGGAACTAGTGGCACTCAATTTGGATTTTCCTAGGTTTAGACCATAAGTTTGAGGCTAGTTTTAGGGCTAGTCAAAAGCCTTAAATTCAACATATTGTATTTCCAAAATTATAGTGAATTGGAAATTCATATTTATATAAAAGGAACTTAGATTTTCCTCGTGAGAATCCCAAAAATTTTACAATTTGAAACTTCACCAAAAATTAGTTATAGATAAAATTCCAGGAAGACTCGTTTGAGAATAAGTTTAGGACTATTAAAAAATTCTAACATTAACATGCTATATATTAGAATGTGTATTGAAAAAAACCTAAATATTTTACCACAAGTAATTATATATGTCTCCTAAAAAAATTGAAAATTCCATAGATCAAAACCTTACCAAGAAAACCTTTATAGAAAAATTTCAAAGATAATTGATTTGATACTAATTTGAGGACTACTCAAAAATCCTAAATTCCACATTCTATATATCAAAATTTACAGTAAAACAAAGACTAATGTTTTTACCAAAATTACATATATATGTCTCACAATCCCCTAATAATTTCAATTTATGAAACATTGCCAAATTGTTTTTATACTTAAAATTCAAAGATGACTCATTTGAAGGAGAAAAACTCTAGGATTGTATGCTTTAAAACCAAATGTTAGGAAGCAAACACCAAAATAAACTGAAAAATAGAAAGAAAAGTAACTCCATGCATTGAGAATTAAATATAAGAATGAAATATAAGCCTTTTTTAGGGGGAAACCTCTTTTTACAGTAGAACAAATGTACAAGATGACATGATTCTAAAACTAGGTCTCATTGGTACATATAAAACAAAGGGGACAATCACAATTAAAGGATCTAGCTGACAATACTAATATAACAATATAAATTTAATAAATAAATATCTAAGGATTCATCTAGGGCTTAACATGAGGCTTTGTCTAGGGATTAACATTGCTTCTTTATGTTGCTTCCCAAAGTACATAGACAATATAACCTACCTATATGACATTTATACTTTTGGAGAATCGGTTTGTAGAACTTATAGTTCCATTTATTCTCCTCATGTGCACTGAGACATAGATCCACTTTATACTTTCTCATGGCCATGATTTATATTTTACATGGATCCACTATGTATCTTATTCGTGGCCATGCTTTATGTATTTTTTATACTTCATGAATCCACAGTGTACTTGAATTGGTGGCCATGATTTTTCACACCTGAGCATGGATATGCCTTCCCTAGGGAAAAGCATCATCTTGTAATTTGGTTTTTGTTGCAAGTATTTTTCCTATCAAAAGTTCATTGGGGGAATATGTTATGACATTCTTTGACAACATTATGACACTAATGCTCACATGGAATTATATAATCACTTGCAGTCATTAATCATCTCAAAAAATATTGGAAAATGATTTTAACCACTTACAAACTCCTTCCCTTGAAGGAAGGTGTGTGTACATGCTCTTTTCCCATGAGAAATATCCGTGTACCTAGACAAATGCGCAAAAAAATAATAAATGCATGAAAATCGTGTTATTATGAGTGAGGTTTATAGAATCCATACGTCTGTACTGATCCAAAAAATCCTTCTATTTTAATTATTATTTTACTCACATAAACATCTTACTTGGTTTTGAGATAATTGTTGGAGAAAGTTATATTTTAGGCACACTAGTTCAGTGGGAGTTAACTGACTAGTTATGTTTTAGACTTTCTATTTTAGATCATCACTATTATGTTATTATGCATGCATGAATTTTTCTAATATGGAATGTTATTTCGTATATAAGAATGTATTCTACTCATTCATTGATCATATTGATCATCATCTATGTATCAATCATCAGCTCATTGGAGTAGTGTGGATATATTTTCTCATTCTTCCATATTGAATATATCTTCCTTTATTGATAAGATTTGTTTGTAATTTATTTATATATATCCCCTATGCAGGTTTCGATGAAACATTGACATGGTATAAGAGTTGCGTTGCTTGGAGAAATCCAGACAAGCCAAAGAGTAAGGAAAATTGGAGTTTGAACAAGCAAAATTCATGGTCATAACTTTTGGCAGTAATTTCGCCAAAAATATTAACGTTTTAAGGAAACGACCCATGTGGGAAGTAAATCGACCCATTCTACAAGTGGGTTTTCAACTGTTTTGAGAAATGCTTACTTCCGTACATTATTGTGTTCATCATTGAGTGTTCTGTAATGAGTTGAAAATGGGCATAATTGTTTAAGAACAGTAACAACTAATTGAGCCCCACCCCTCTCAGTTGTTCAAAAATTGGTATCATAGAAAGTTCCCTTTATTTAAGGGTAGATCCTAGAGCTTAAACATGACTAGACATGAAGGAACTTC
The DNA here is from genome assembly GCA_010110895.2 of Picea sitchensis. Taxonomy (NCBI): domain Eukaryota; kingdom Viridiplantae; phylum Streptophyta; class Pinopsida; order Pinales; family Pinaceae; genus Picea; species Picea sitchensis. Next base: position 238,640 of record SNQJ01S0013965.1, read on the forward strand.
AACCAATAATCCCCCTATCTTTGATGGAAAAACATTTCCCTTCTAAAAGGTAAGAATGAGAACATATATCATTTCGTTAGGTTATGATGTTTGGGATGTTGTAGAGACTAGATATAAAAAACATGTTGTGCTAGCTTCCAAATATGATAAGTTAGAATTTAGCTTCAATTCAAAGGCAATGAATGCTATCTTGAGTGGGCTTGCTGAAGCGGAATTTTTAAAGGTCATGCAACTTGAATCTGCCAAAGAAATGTGGGATAAAGTTATTAGCAGTTATGAAGGAGATGAGAAGGTAAAAGATGCCAAACTTCAGACACATAGATTGAAATTTGAACAATTAAAGATGAATGAGGATGAAAAAGTTAGTAAATATTTTTTAAGAGTTGAGGAGCTTGTGAATGCCATGAAGGGTCCTGGTGAGAATATTGAAGACACATTTTTAGTTCAAAAGATTTTAAGATCTCTTCCTGATAGATTTAATTCAAAATTTTCTGCAATAGAAGAACTGGATGATCTTAAAACTCTGTCTATTGATCAAATCCTAGGAACTCTAACTTCTTATGAAATGAGGATTAGCAAAGATAACTCCACCACTAGATAATCATCTTTTAAAGCATACACAAATGTTGATTCGGAATTAGATGATATTGAGACAAAATTTACGAGAAGGTTAAAGAAAGGATAAGGAAAATACCAAGGCAAGTTGCCCTTCAAATATTTTAACTATGGAAAGATAGCTCACTTTATATCTAAGTGTCGACACAAGAATAAGGACCAGAACTATTAAGGTGAAGAGAAGTACAAATCTAAAAGATTTGATAAAAAGAAAAGTTTATGTGTAAACAATGATGACTCTTCAGAAGACACAGATAGTGACTCTTTCTGTGAAGATAAGGTTAATGAATTTATTCTTATGGATAAAGAGGATTATGATAACAAAATCACAGAAAGTGATGTTAATGATGAAGAATTTGTGTTTGATATGGAAGGTGAACTAATCAGTGCTTTAGAAGAGATTGACGGACTCAGACTTAAGAAGAGAAAACAAAAACAATTGATGATAAAGTTAGAGAAAGATAGTAAAAAACCTGATGAAGACTTTGCCCTACTAAAAGTGGAATTAGAAGAGGCAAATAAAATAGAGGAAATTATGAAACAACAGTTATCAGAGAAGAAGGAAAGATGTGAAGCTCTAGAAGAAGAAGTAGTGAAAACTAGAAATGAGTTGGAGAAGTTTCAAGCCTTGTATCACTAGAATCTGTCAAGTATCAAACCCTCAAAAGAATTAGCCACCATTTTGAATCAGCAAAGGAATCCAATGTTGAAAACTGGTTTGGGTTATGAAGAGGGATCGAGTAGTGGTCATCCAAGTAAGAAATAATCCATCAAGTTTGTCAAATCTACAACGAATGACAACAACAAACCTGCAGAAACAAAGGAAGATAATTAGTCGTCAAGGAGGAGTAAAGGAAAAGGTGCCAAAACTAAATCTGCAAAACAAAGAAATAATGAACCCTCTTCTCAAGGAAATCATCAGCATGGAAGAAATCGACCTGCTAAAAGAAGACAACCATTTTCTAGGTACAAAGATTTTTTCTATGGATATTGTTTCTATTGTTCTAACTTTGGCCACAAAGCTGTAAATTTTTCCTTAAGATTTAGACATGAGAAATCAAGACACCCAAGCAATAAATATCTTCCACAACAAAGAATGAGACAACCAAGTAACAAACAACCACAGATTGCAAATTGTCAGATTATGTCTAGATACATGCAACTGCAGAGGTCAAGAAATAATGAACAACCAATGAGTAGACAGCGTTGCACCAATCACTTTGACCTTTTGAACAATGAGCTCGAATGATATAAAAATCATAACTTTGGCCACAAATATGAAAACTTCCATCTGAATAATTACAAAGCAAATCCAAACATAAAGCTCTTAGCTAAAAATGCCAACACATGGAAAAAGAAAGATAGTGAAAAATGTGGCCTAGTACTTTCAGCTCAAAAACAAAAAGACCCATCGAATATATAAAGTGGATGTTCCAAACACATGAATGGAGACAAGGATAAGATTTTGTCTATAAGTGAAAGCAAAACAGGAAATGTGATCTTTGGAAATGATGAACCAGGTAAAAGCAAGGGTAAAGAGATGGGGATTTTGAGTAATGGAAAAGGAGATGCCCATGATGTTCTTCTTGTAGATGGTCTGAAACATAATTTTCTCAGTGTAAGTCAAATGTGTGACAAAGGCTTTGAAGAGGTGTTCATTTCCAAAGATTGTAAGGTAAAGAATGTAAACTCAATACAAGTGGTGCCTGAAGACATAAGGACAAATGATAATGCATGTGTTTTGAAAGAAGATAGAGAAGAGTGTCATCTAAACAAACATGATGAAGGTTGGTTATTGCATAGGGGATTTGGAAATCTAAACTTTGACCACTTAATCAAGCTTAAAAATGTTGAGGCAGTAAAAGATCTTCCAAAATTCTCCAAGTCACAAGATTCTGTGTGTAAACCCTGCCAAGTACGAAAGCTAACTAGAACACAGTTTAAATCCAAAGAGCTCTACTTCAACAAAGAAACCACTCCAATTAGTTCATATGGATTTATTTGGACCATCAAAATAGGAAGGCACAGAGAAGGAAAACTATTTCATGTTAATCATTGATGATTACTCTAGACTCACTTGGGTTGCTTGTCTCAAAGGAAAAACTAAAGCATTTGAGAAATTTAAAATATTTAAAGATTTAATTGAGAATCGAACAGTAAATAGGTTAAAGGTAGTAAGATCAGACAGAGGAGGAGAATTTATGTCAAGTGATTTCAAGGAATTATGTGATAAACATGGTATCAAAAGAGAATACACAATCCCAGGAACTCCACAACCAAATTGAGTAGTTGAGAGGAAAGTATGATGATAGGGTTGATGAAGGAATCTTCTTCGGATATGCTACCAATGGCAAAGGATATAGATGCTTTAATAAAATATTGTATAAATTAGTTGATTACATTGATTTAAAGGTTGATGAAGTAGTCTCAGTAAGAGAGGTGAGCAATATTGAGTCTTCTACAAAGGATACAACTGAAGATGAYGATGAACAGGTCCAAGAATTAGAAGGAGAAGACTCTGAGTTAGATACAAACACTCTGCAGGACTCAAATAAGAGAGTTTGTCCTATTAGGGGGATTATGTGTTGGTTGAATATCTAATATCTCCAAAAAATACTGCAACATCTCAGGGGGAGCATGTTTTATTTGACATTGATGTCAAAGGGGGAGAAAAATTTATGGTCTGGATGCTACAGTTGGAGGTCTAAGAAAAATAGAGCAGCCTTTCAGGGTTTCCATCAATGCCAAAGGGGGATATTGTTGGCATGTTTACATGCATAGTGTGCTTGTCATTGATGGAAAGAACAACAACAATGGTGGCATGTTTACAGGMAGAGTGTGCTTGTCATTGATGGCAAGAACAATAGCGACAATGGAATATTGGCAGCAATGATGGAAAACAGGAAAGAAACAATGATAGCATCAGGAATGACCAGACCATGAGAAATTGTTGTCTACAAGCTTAGGAGGATGCRCACAGGGAATAGAGTTGGAGTTTCCAGATACCCAGAGGTTATCATGAAGGAAGAAAGGAGTGTGCGAAGGATTCCTTAGAATATGTGAGTTTGCAGAAGGAATCAAGATCAGGAGGAATAGAACAGAGTTGCATGCAGAGAGAAAGTGTGTGCTAAGGCCAAGGTTAAATTCATTGCCAAAGCTTAGGAGAGATAGCGTTTTTAAGAAACACAGACGTGACCCAAAGTCATCAGGACTCATAGAAGGAGCAAAGGTAGAGACTCTTGAATACTTAGAAAACCTTCCAAGTCAGAGAGATCAGAAGCTTAGGAAGAAGAGATATAGTGGTTGCTGGATCAAACACTATGAACAATATGGACTATTAATTCAGAGTCCAGATAGGTGGAACGAGTGCACAAGAGAGGAACAGATCCCATCCATTGGATCTGGGCGTAAAGGACCAGAAATCGTTAGATCCAGTCGATTTGCAAGGAGGATAAGCAAGGACTGAGATCTGAGATATCGATCATATGAATACCTGTCAACCGTTCGATCAAACCCGAATTCCTGTTAGCCTTCAGATCATTTTAAATTTGAAGGATAGGATAAGTGGGGTAAAGGGTTGAGAATTTGATTATTTGAATACTCGTCATCTGTTGGATCAAACCATAATTCCCCTCAACCATCAGATCATTTTCGAGTGGAAGGACATGATAATCTAGAAGAGTTTCATCGTAAACAGATCGAGTCGTTGATCTGAGATATTTATCAAAAAAACAACATTCGTTTCGGGTATAAATATGTGAGGAGTTTAATCTTTGGAAAAATATCACCTAAAGAATTTCAAGTTTGAGATTTGAAATACCCGAAGCTCGAATATCTGAAGATTTGAAATAAATCCTCGACCGTCGGATCATCTGAAGTGAATTTCATCTGTTAGATCATTATAAATTGGAAGGATATGATAAGTTAGGAAAAGGACGTGCTAATATCAACGATCGATAATCGGGCTCTCAGATCTACGGTCGAAAGGTCATATCAGACCCCCTTGATCTTTCTACCTTTAACCATGGGGGGAGTTCGAGTTGGTGGTATTTTCCATGTGGGACCTGTTGATGGGCCTTAAATACCTTGATTCAACAGTAGGAACCAAACCCGCCATCGATGCCCAATTAGACTCTGCAGTGTTTAAAAGTGGAATGGTTCTCCAGATCTTGTGATCTGACAAAATTATCGATGGGCTTTACATTTTCTTGTGAAGGATCTTCCTTCAGTTTGGACTATCAATTTTTTTTATTTTCTCTTCGCTCGGACCGATATGAGATGTAAGCCGATATAAACCAACTTGGCAACAAAAATAGAATTAAGCTTAAATAAGGGGAGGAGTCTGAACTTGGGATAACCCGTTGCTCAAGCATGCAGACAAAAAATTTACACCATAGGCCTAGTACTAATACATTAACCATGTGAGCATCCAATTATTGTCTGATATACTAATTGCCTGAAAGAAAACACATATGCAATAAGATAATGGCAAGTAAAATAATTCATCTACCATAATCATTCATCACATAATAACACAATGATTAATCTTCATCATTAAACCAAAGAACAACAAAACATTGCACCAGATAACTTGACAACAAAATTATCTGCTCTTACTCATTACAACACAATTCATGAAACAGGATAGGAAATAGTTCTTCTCCACATCCAATCACACAAGCAACTGATGAAAATAACTTGTCTCTGGTCTAGAAGGACTTCTCAATTCAAAGGGAGCTTCAAAATGATTCTTAACAACCAAAAATAAAAATTCCTTGCAAAAACCATCGACCCTTTACTAATTGGTTGACGTCTTTATTTATAATCAAAATTTAAACAGAAAACAAGGACTAAGTGCAGTTTAAACAAAGAAAAATACACCATGTGGCATCATCTTCTAATAGTTTATTTAACATTCAACTCAAGATAGTTCTTTGAAAGGATGAATTTTCTCATACTCAAACCAAATGATAAACAACTCTTTGTAGATTTGGGCCCATGGGAATATGTGTTGTTCCATCGGAGACGTGTAAAATCCTCTGATCTCTATTGCGTGCACCTGGCACTTCACAAGACTTGTGTTCAACTGTTCTAGCATAGCTTGAGCCTTCATCAAATGCTCCAGAAATATTTGCACTTGTCCTAGCGACATATCGGTTACCTTGTATAGCTCTTCGGCCCATAGTGAATCCTTCTTGGCATGTGATCCTACTATGTCACATAAGTTGATGAAGTTGTTGGGGTCGCCAAATTTAGGAAGTATTATATCCTTCATCGCTTTGTTGATTTTCAGACTTGGTTTCTCCTGAGTTCCTCGGTGAAGTCACAGAGCGAATGTTTCTTAGTAGCCAGAGATATTTTCCTACACTTGGTATTAAAATCATTTTTTTTAGAAATTGCTCACAGAACAATACTCAGTGCAATGTATAAAATTGTAAGTGGGAAGAAAAATAGACTAATGCATACCTGTAAGTCTCGCTAAGCATGGTTGTTTGATACTTATGTGATCTATGAAACCTTTTGGATTACCTATACCATATTTGTTGGCGACGCCATTTTCTTCAGTTGGGGTGAGTTAAATCTACGCGCCATAGCATGGTAGATCGAGTATGGAAAATATGAGAGTCAAAGTCATGTCAGTGGCCAGTTGGCCTTTGGGGTAGGGAAAGGATGTCAAAGATGAACATGTGCCAAAAGTACGATTAAGTTCCCATAATATCGGATATTGTTATAAGTGAGGTCATTAAATTCTTCTGATCGAGGAATATTTCTCTCATGGAAGTCGCATCAGCAAGTGCATCGACCATCATCATCTCATTATGGAGGCTGGGGGAAATGAAAGGAATCGAGATGATTGTACCACCTATCCTCCTTACTTCCTATCAGATGCATCTCGCATGATATAGGTCATACCCATCACACAGAGGTGGCACAATATTTGTTTGAAATGTCCTATCACAAGGAATTCAGTGTCCCCTTGGCACATTTCGACTCTCTTCCCCGCTTCGTTATAAATTCTGGATGTTTTGTAAGAGTTCTATTCATTCCRCAAAGATTATGMAATAGTGGAGACTCGTCTTGTGAGCTTAATTTGATCAATATCTGTGTTTTGGTCCTTTTTCCAGTTACGGACATCTAAGAAAATACGTTGTTGTGCCATGGGATCTCCTCAAAATGAGAGGTGGGGTCTTCTGGTCAATCGGAGCACCAGGCCTAAGTCCCAACATGCCTGGGACTCGTTCTTATAGGCAGCGGGTATTCCTGAGGTTCCAGAGGAAAATTTTGACCTTCACGTGGGAGWTGTAGTGTCACTTCRTGTGGATAATGAAGTGTAATAAACCGTGCCTTCTCCCCAACAGACACCACAGAGGAGAGGGAGGCCTTGGAAAAATGAGGAAGCTGGGGAACACCAAAACCCGTTCGAATCGTGTGCATGATCAATTGCCGAAGACTCCTTAATGCACATTATTCGTCTTGAACCGGTCAAAACTGCAAGTCGGGGAAGCGAGAGAAGAACAAGAAGAATGGAAACTTGGGATTCTAATGTTCGATATCCTGACCAGCAGATAGAACAGGCACAACTTTCCATAGCTGAACTTTACCAGGAGAATAGGGAGTTACGATGACAGTTGGAAGAAAAGAACCTTGAGGTGTCGGCATCACAACGTCATGAAGGTAATGTAACCTGGCTTAAAAAACAACTTTGGGAAGAACAAGATATGATCGTGCAACTACATGAAGTTCCAAGGGTATCAGAAGAACGGAACATGAAAAAACCCCAAGGAGTGCGGAGCAGGCTGGGAGAAAATTCATGCGTAGAAGAGACATGAATGGCGGACACTGTTTTGTTTTCTCAGACATGACACATAATTTGTTGACAAATTTCCCTATTTGTTGTGAAGATCTTCACGTCCTCAATGTGGTCGGGTCGGTTCGCCAAAAAGGTGTTGGTAGTATTTATTGCATGTAACACGAACCTGAAGGGCATATTAATATATAGAAATTCAAAAATTTGTCGAAAGGATTCAAGTCATAGCAATTTGAAAGAATTTTTTCCCTCTTCATGAGTAAAATTGTGTTCTTGTCTCAACTTCTTGTAAATTAGCCTTGATTTTATAATTAGTGTATCTCTTGGTTTCTTTGTTTTTTGGTTGATATTTCCCTAACAAAAACTCTTGATATTGATTGATGCTGACATGGCGTTACTGACTCGGGACTCATCAAATAAAATGTGGGAATCAGTTCATGGGTAATAGTCAGACTTGGGACTTTGTTTAAGTCGAACGCACTAAATTGAGCTTAGCATTGTGACTGTCGATGTTGGGTAAGTATTGGGGGTCGAATTTCGGGAAAACCTAGCGTGCAGTTTCCTCGTGGGTTATCATCCTTTGAATCTACCGATATCGAAAATGTTTTGGAAGTTGACGATTGGCGATTATTATTTCATTTTCATTCAATGATTAGTCTTTCAACCTTTCACCAATGTCGACAGAACCGATCATCGGCGATATTCTTGGTGAATATCTTTCGCGAAAGAAAACGTCCATTTGCCGATGCCGATGAATATCGGGGATTGACAAATTTGGTTCTCTCTAGTGTTTTCTTTCACACTTAATCCTTTCCGATGCCGAATTCCTTAAGCATGCCCGAGAAAACTTTGACTATTATTTCTCTAATTTAGATACTAGTATTTTAAGTTAATGATTTTCATATGTCTGAGCAATCTTTTAAAGACTTAATGAGAATAAAAAATGATAAGAAAAGGAAACAATTTTCATATCAGACAATTCCAAAAGATCAAGTGGTACCCAAAAAGTGAAATTTTACATAGAATTTTTAGGGTGTGTTGAGTGCTCAACAAATGGCGATTGACCGGGCGAAAGAAGAATCTTTGTTATTCCTGTTATAGGTATG
>SNQJ01S0013966.1:7093-22683 GCA_010110895.2 Picea sitchensis
AGAGAGTAAATTTTGATCCCTTCGATCAGCGAACTAATTAGATCCCTTGCCAGAGAGTAAATTTTAGTGAGAAGTAAATGATGTTTGAATAGACAATATGTTGTAAAACTTTGAGACACTATTAGTTTCTCTAAATGTTGTAAAACTTTAATTTACATCTCTTCCTTTGGTTATTGATATTTTCTTACCCGATGTAATCGACATTTTATAGCTGTCCTATATCGTTAATTATCTAGTGAACGATCCATTAAAAGATCTAATATAATCTTTGTTTAAGGAATATTAAATCCTTACTACTATAGGAATCAGACTCTCTAATTAGTTCAAAGGAAACCTTAGAAATTAGGGCTTGACGTAAAGATTAATTTAATAATAAAGTTAATTGATATATCGTACTTTTCCCAGATAGATGGCAAATTGGGACTGATTATTGAACTATGGAAGACGATCCATATAATTCTTGTGGTACATTGTCTAGATGGTGGTGAGTATTCATGTGTTTACTTGTATTCCTAAAAGGAAAGGAAATTTGTTAGATGTTGAGTATTACATATCTATGGAAATAAAAATAACAATTTATCTAGAGGATGACAAATAATTATTTATATAATTGTATTCTTAAGGAGAAAGTGTTTTATCTAGTTGCATAATTATTGTTTGGTTGTACTCTTAAGGGTAGGATTTTAGACTAGTACAAGAGTCATTGAATAAATTTGATTGCTATATAATTAAGTACTTTATAGTCAATTTAGTAGGTTAGAGCTAATTATGGGAGTATATACCTCCATGTTCCTCAGAACAGTCATCAGTCCTGAGACCGTAAATGGTCAAAATCAATTGGATGAATCCTAGACTTGAGCATCGATTATGTGTCTTGTAGGTCCTAACCTTGCAGGTAGGTTGGGAGGGTAGACACCCTTGTTATCAATTTGTGATGAAATTTTTCTATTGGTTAATGATGATGAATTTAATTGTTGTCGTGTTGTGATGTATATGATAATAGAACATGTATTACTGAAGTATGTTAACGTCGTATAAAAATATAAAATAAAATAATAATAACAATAATAATAATAAGGTTTTTACCAAGATTGTGCGCACTCATTTGTTTTCGTAATGGAAAGGGCCATTAAATATGATATAAGAGCGGGTTCAACCCTGTGACACTGGAGTGTTATGCCTTCCACTAGGATTAATTAATGATTGAAATTATATGGCTAACTAAATTTGAAATTGTTTATGTAGGTATCATGGTCAGAGGACACCAAGGAAGTAGACGATGTGGTTTTGGAGGAAGAGGTGCGACACCTCCAATAGTATCCACGCCAGAGGGGTCTAAACCCCATGGTGAAGAACAAGTCATTGAGCAGGAGTAGGTTGTTGTGGGAGATGTGGTAGGTATGATGAGATCCTTCCAGAGGATGTCAGATGCATTGATTAACCGACTAGATCGAGATGAGGGCAGAGCATCTGTACCCAATGAGTGTTCACGGTGCACTCCAGCTGGTAGTGCTAATATACACAAAGAACTTGATAAAGTGAAGTTTCTCGAGTTCATGGGTGCCACGAAAGGCTTAGTCATCAAGGAATGGTTGGAGAACATCATGATGTGCCTCACACTTCATGATTACACCTCCAACATGAAAGTTTGCATGGCATTATTTCAACTAAAGGGGAGTGCTCTTCTATGGTGTAAGACGCTCCTACCTCAACTAAATATGACCATCAAGAATTTGTCATGGGATTTTTTCGAGGAACGATTCCGAGAGGTAATTTTCTGAGGAATTGATTGAGCGCCAGCTTAATGAGTTCAACGCCTTATGACAGGGTGGTCTAACAGTGGAAGAGCATGAGCCCAGATTCATGGAGCTACTTAGGTATGCTCCACATTTGAACATGGAGAAGTTAAAGGTCAACAAGTTTGTGTTCAGCCCTAACTTCAACATTCATTCAAAGGTCAGGATTCTAATGCTCAGAAGTTGCACGATGCAGTTAAAAAGGCCCTCATAGGTAAGGAAGAGTTGAACAATGGGGTTCAGGGAAAAACTTCTTCTAGACTGACTGGACAGACAACATCAGGAGTTCAGTTGCATCAGACACTAGCCAGACAAACTTCAGTGCATCGAGATATTCCTAGGGGACTTACGTTCACGACACCACAGTAACAGACTCCTCAGTAGAGGACTCGCTATAGAGGACCACAGTAGCAACAACAACATCCGTCGTAGTAGAAATTTAGGCATATTCAACAGAACATATTAGGATCACAAAATGTTAGACTAGCAGCCTCTACATTAGGGACTAGGAGCATTGGACCGAATACTGGATGTTGGACATGTGGAGATCCACATTACCAATGAGATTGTTCGATTGAGAAGGTCAAAGCGTCTGGATCATCAGGACCCACTACAGTTTGATATTTTGGCAAGGACCACAGTATTCATACAGCGGTGAATAACTGTCAGGTCGAGAACCAACCCACTATGCTCAAGACATCAGGTACAATCGTCGATCAAACTTTTAGTATCTTGATAGATCCAGGTGCTACAAAGATATTTATCTCTAGTGCAACACTAAATAGAATTAAGGTAGTGACAATCAAGCATGATGAATTCAAATATGTAGAAATGGCATCGGGTGCCAAACAATAGCCTAGAGGAAAGAATATGGACTGTAGCATTAACTTGGGAGATTTTGTAACAAAGGCCAACCTATATGTCACGATCTTAGGATCTTATGACATAGTGATTTGTATGGACTGGTTAGAATCACGCAATGTGATACTCAAATGTAAGACGAAACGATTAAGTTTAATAGATAACATGGGATAGAGCAGAGTGATTGTAGGAATAAACCAAGGAGTTCCCTTGAGGTTTATTTCTTCACTACATCTACATAAGAGTATGTGCAAGGGATGCAAGCTATATGAAATCTTAGCGCTAAATGAAAAAAGTGAGGCAGAAGGACTTGAAAACCTTCATTTAGTACAATAGTTTGTAGACGTATTTCCAGAAGAGTTACCAGTTTTACCACTTGAAAGAGAGTTGGAGTTTACGATCGACTTGAAACCTGGAACTGAACCGATAGCGAGAATGCCTTATCAAATGTCAACTCCTGAATTATAGGATTTGAAAATGCAATTGAAGGAATTGTTGGACTTGAGACTCATACATCCAAGTTTATCGCCTTGGGGAGTGCCAGTCATTTTCTTAAGAAATAAGGATGGATCATCGATACTTTGTATTGACTACTGTCAATTGAACAAAGCGACGATCAAGAACTAGTATACGTTTCCTACAACAGACAATTTATTTGATCAAATGAAAGGAGTAACGATGTTTTCAAAGATTGTCGTGAGATCAAGATATCACCAGTTACAGATTAAAGAGAAAGATATCCCTAAGAACGCATTTAAGACAAGATTCAGACACTATGAGTTTACAGTTTTACCATCCAGACTAACGAATGCCCCAGGGGTATTCATGATTTTTATGAATGGGGTGTTCCACGAATACTTGGACAAGTTCATTCAAGTACTTATTGATGATATATTGATTTATTCTTGGATTAAAGAAGAACATGACAAACATTTAATATTGGTACTACAGTGTCTATGAGAAAACAAATTGTAACGGAAACTATCGAAATGTTCTTTTACCAATCAAAGATTCATTACTTGGGACATATCATATCTGGTGAAGGTATCGTTGTGGATCCAGTGAAGGTCGAAGCTATTATGGAATGGCCATAACTGAAAAATGTACAAGAAGTATGCAACTCTATGGGTTTAGTAGGATAATATTACCGATGATCCGTCGAAGGTTTTTCGAAGATGGAAAATCTGATCAAAATGTTGAATTCTTAGAGTCTCTGCAAGAATTTTTTTTTCCAATGCGAAGTTTAAAATTTTATTGGTCAATGTAGTTTTTTTTTTTGCCATCCTTGAGCCTGAGATTTCATTTCATCGCCGCATAAACAATGTTTTAATGAAAAAATTTACATTGTAACTCGTGATTCTATACTAGTAATAACGTTGTGGAGTTTTAATTACTTTTCAAACTTGAAGTTATTCACTGCATGCATAAATAATAGGCAAATCGGGAATTTAAATTTCGTTGGTCTTTTTAATTGTTTGCAAATCCAAAGGTTAGTAATTGTTTAGTCATTGTCACAAGATAGGTTTACAATGGAAATTGGAATTTGTTTAAATCATTGCCAAATTTTATAAAAGTTGAATATGTCCGTATTTCGACAAAAAATAAAATTAATTGTCTTTATGAATTTTATTTTTGTATTGCTAGGATGACTAAGTTTATGTGAGATTGAATTGCTAGGATGACTAAGTTTAATTTGTTTTTGAAATGTTAGCATTCGTTGATATTGAATTGCTAGGATAACTAAGTTTAATTTTATTTTTGTATTGCTAGGATAACTAAGTTTATGTGAGATTGAATTGCTAGGATAACTAGTAAGGAATATTAAATCCTTACTAGTATAGGAATCAAACTCTTTAATTAGTTCAAAGGAAACCTTCTAAATTAGGGCTTGATGTAAAGATTAATTTAGTAATAAAGTTGATTGATATATCGTACTTTTCCTAGATAGATGGCGATTAATTTGGGACTGATTATTGAATTATGGAAGAGGATCCATATAATTCTTGTGGTACATTGTCTAGATGGTGAGTATTCATGTGTTTACTTGTATTCCTAAAAGGAAAGGAAAATTGTTAGATGATAGATAGATAAACTCTAGATCAAAATATGCCACATGAGAATCCAAGCTAGAGGAAGAGGTTGTATGAGGCTACATGATGGGTGCATTGGGATTTTGAATCAAGGTTGGGGACCTCCCTCTTCTCTGTCAAATTGGGGAAAAGTCTATTTTTTTGAATATCTACGAACCTTACATAGATATATTGGAATTTTGGGAACATTTATTTAGTATTTATTGTCTCCGTGGATGGTTTTGAATCAAGGTTGGGGACCTCCCTCTTCTCTGTCAAATTGGGGAAAAGTCTATTTTTTTGAATATCTATGAACCTTACATAGATATATTGGAATTTTGGGAACATTTATTTAGTATTTCTTGTCTCCGTGGATGGTTGGTGGTAGCAGGCGGAGACATAAATTTCTCTATAGGTGCATCTAAGATATGGGGGCCCACTGCTCAAGTGGATTTCCCCTCAGAATTATTTATCATAAAATTAGAGTAGATAGGGTCTCTAGATATTGATCATCTAGAGTTACTCCAACATTGACCAGTAGGATAGGTAAAGCCACTATTGTTAAATTACTTGATCATTTCTCGGTCTTGGATAATTTATTGGAGTAGGCCCTTAGAATTTTTCAATGTGTCTTGGTAGGAGGGGACTCTAATCTCTATACAGTTCTATTGGAAGTGGCACTTGCATAAGGAAAGCCAACTGGCCCCTTTAAGATAAACCATGATTGGATTGTATAAGAGTACATTATTCAAAAAATCAAGGACTCTTGGACTCCTGTTGACACTCCCTCAATGATTTAGTGACCATACAATTTCATCGAAATATAAAAAGGGATAAGTAATAAACAATACAATGGTCAAAAGAAGAAAGAGATTAGGATGATATATTCCTTCGAGAGTTGGAAGAATTGACATACTTAAGGCTCTCAACAAAAGGATTTGGTTTCTTGATGGGATCTTAAAAGGATGAGCTTATCCATATTGAAAAAAAAAATGTCCTCCTAGATAAGGAGAAGGAATGGTATCTTAAGAGTAGAGTGATATGGCTTCAGAGAGGGGATTATAACATTGTTTTCAATAATTTCACAACTGTAGAAAAACTATTAACTCCATTTGGAAAATAGACAAAGAGGATGACAATTGTGTTGGAAATTTCATGGATATAGTTGTTGAAGTGGTCAAATACTTTCAATCTTTGTTTAAAGAGGATAATCCTTCCACCATTGGTGCCTTATGATGCAGGAGCATCCACACCTCATCAAGCGAACCAGCGCATGGAGAAAAGAACGTACAGCTGGAGAGTGCCAGCACCAATTTTGAAGCATCGAGATATTGTTGCACCAAACATTAATGCGTTGATGTAATGAAGTGCACTTGTATTGTAAAACGGACCTTGAGAAGATAAGCTCTCGTCCTTAGGTAGCTGAGGCACTTATTAGAGTTAATGCAGGTAGATAAAATAATTAAGTCTAGATTAGACAGTTTTGCTTTCGAGAGGGAAAATGGAATATAGGCACCCTCCTTTGTATCATTGTAACATTAGCATTCAGAGAAGAGAGCATTCAACATTAGCATGGAGAGAAAGAAGAGAAGAGCAACGAGCTTGTGAAGAATCCCCATGTACAGATATTGAATTAATAGGAAAGCTTTGATTCAATTCCATGGCTATGATTATTCTCTGTGTGTTGTTGATATTATGTTGTTGCATACTTGCTTCTTGTTATGCCTTCGTTGTATATGTTGTTTATGCAATTTCATGGCAGATTAGGAATCTGGGAGAGAGGCGAGAATAAGTTTCAAATTGTTTCTCTGTTCGAGCCAGGAGATTCCTGCATATAGTGTAATTGAATTCCTCCACATAGAGTGCGTTGGGGAGGCTCTACAGTTGAACTCTTATTCTCGTCCGCCCAAGAGTTGGTTTGGGTTACCAGAGTCGTGCAGGGAAGGTGTCGACCGAATTGGAGGCTCCAGTGGCGATTCTGAGCTAAGGGAGTGGAAGATCTCTATTGCAGGCGAGTGCACGAGGTTTGAAGGACTCAACAGGTTCGAGGACTGTTGGAGGTCTATGGAGAAAGATGCGGGCGAAGTCTCTGAAGGAGTCAGAGTTGGAAAAGCTCAAGAGGGATAGTACCTTTGTTTTTCTATGGGAACAGACCCCAGTGAAGTTCACACAGGATGAGGGTGGTGGAACAAAGGGTTCCTCAAGAGGAAGAGAATCGACGACTCAAAATCGTTGAGGAGAATTGCGGAGTCCTGTCGATCGTCAGATCGTGGAGGAGTTGTGAGGAGGTTAACTCCCAGGTGCACGACAGAATCCGATTGTCATCGCATATCGGCATATCGGGGTTGGTGAGTGCAAGAGTTGCATGCACATTGAAATCACGAGTCGCGATCCCCCGATTTAATCGAAGCCGTAAATCCTCGGAGGGACAGGTGGCACGAGATCCTGGGAGGTCAGGACTCGGCGTTTGGAGTTTCGGCGTCAGGGAAAAGTTGCATCGTGGACCCGGGATCCGCGAAGTCCCGAGGGGACGTGGTCGAGTGGGACCCCAGGGAGCGAGTGGAGTACAGGTGGCACTGTCACGGGGAATCAGCACCTCGGTACTCAGAGTTTATAAGTTCAGGAGGCTGACATCGCGAGTGGCGATATCCCGAGTCGTTGACCGTTGACCATCGGCACTCGGGGTTTAGCGTTTGAATTGCACGAGGAGTGCGCACAGGGTTTGCGATAGCGCGACCTCCGATTTCCTGAGTTGCGAAGGGGAGATCGCCGAAGGGGTAACCTGTGGGTAAATAATTCCTGAGGGGAGTTGGAGGAGCTCTTATGCTCTTCGGGCCATGTAAAGGAAGGTCCTGGTGGAAGCGACCGTCCGCGTGAGGGCGGGGTTGCGCCAGAGTGGTATCAGAGCCTTGAACTCTTGTCTGTATATCTCAGGTGAGAGAAGGGAAGGAGAAAGGTGAAGCACTCTGATACTCACGGTTGCACCAGAGTGGTATCAGAGCAGGGAGTGGAGTTCTCTTTGTTCGGGTAGCAAAGGGAAGCAGATACGCCATGCCGCCGAGAAGGGAGAGGCAATCACCTGATCGTGAAGACAGGGACGCCCAAAGAAGGGGCAGGCCAGTAGGTAATGCTGAGATGGAACGCCATATGCGAGATCTTCGAGCCAGAATTGAGGAGATGGAGACCACCCAAAGGCGTGGAGTCGGCGCGGGAGAGTTCAGCGATTCTGAGGTGGAAGAAGAAGCTGGACGTGAGGCAGAAGAAATCACTGCAGAAGATGCATCAACCGAGCGGTTTATCAGAGCCATTTCAAGAATGAGCTCAAAGATGAAAATGGACATTCCCGTCTATGAGGGGAGTCTGAATGCAGAAGAATTGCTGGATTGGATCCGAGCACTCGACACCTACTTCGATTACGAAGATATCGAAGAGGACAAGAAGGTAAGACATGCTGTCACCAAGATGAAAGGTCATGTAGCCTTATGGTGGGACGAGCTGCAAGCTGATAGGCGCTGCAAAGGAAAACCAAAAATTAAAAACTGGGACAGGATGATCGCTAAGATGAAAGTGAAGTTCATCCCAAGGGATTATCAGATCACTCTGTTCAGGTGCATGCATAACCTGAGACAGAAGATGATGACGGTGAAAGAGTACACCGAGGAGTTCTACAGGCTCAACATTCGAGCTGGTCATCGGGAGAGTGATGACGAAAAGGTGGCGAGGTATCTGAATGGGCTGAGGTATGACATTCAGGATGAGCTAAGCATGGTTACCATTCGAAAAGTTGAGGATGCGTACCAGATGGCTTTAAAACCCGAGGAGAAGCTGAGCCGCAAGTAAGGAAAGCGAGGTCGAGGCAGGAGCCAGCCCAGAGGCAAAGCGGTTGCCCAAGAAAGAACGCAAAAGCACAAGGAGGATTGGAAAAGGCCTCAGGGAAAAGATGAGAGAGGTGGAACCTCGCAGCAGAGGCAGCAATATGCTGAGCCGAGGAGGCAGCCTGCAGAGCAAGGTGGCAAATAAGAAGACGTAGACACATTTCCTCGCACGCGAGGTAGAGGAAGAGGGCAAGGAGGAGTGATCACATGTTTCACATGTGGAAAAGATGGTCATAAAGCCATAGACTGTCCAAACAGGAAGATGGACCGAGGAAAGGCTCACGTAGCTGAGGCGCAGAGGCGTGATGTGGAGGATGTAGACACTGGAAGTGGGAAGTCACTGACAGTGCACAAAGTTCTCTTGAAACCTGAGAAAGAGGTAGAGGACACAGCGCAAAGATGCAGACTGTTCAGGACCACATGCAAGACCAAGGGTTGGAAATGCAAGGTCATAGTGGACAGCGGAAGCACTAACAATCTCGTTTCGACCGAGATGGTGGAAAAGCTGGAGTTGGAGACGAACAAGCACCCGAGCCCATACAAAGTGTCATGGCTGCAGAAAGGACACCAGGTAAGTGTTACAAAACAATGCTTGGTCAATTTTAAAATGGGTGAATACAGAGATGAAATTCTGTGTGATGTTATTCCCATGGATGTCTGTCATGTATTATTGGGAAGACCATGGAAGTTTGATAGAAATGTTGTTCATGATAGGAGGATGAACACATACACCTTGGAGAAGGATGGGAAGTCACACACACTGTTGCCGATAAAGGATAAGAAGGTGGAGCCGGAAGTGAGCAGCATGATACTGCTCATGAGTGGGAAAGAGCTTCTCACAGAGATGGAGAAGAATGAAGATCCACAATTCTTTGTTGTCAGGAAGCCGAGGATTGTCCTGACAAGCACAAGAGTGGATGACTTGCCAGAGGAGATTCAGGAACTGTTGAAAGAGTTCACTGACATCATTGTGGATGAACTACCGTGTTCATTGCCACCGGTGAGGAGTGTGAGTCACCACATTGACCTCATACCCGGAGCGAGTTTGCCAAATAAGGCAGCGTATAGGTTGACACCTCAGGAGAATGAGGAGGTCAAAAGGCAGGTACAGGATCTGCTGGACAAGGGGCTAGTCAGAGAGAGTCTTAGTCCGTGTGCTGTTCCAACAGTACTAAGCCCGAAAAAGGATGGAGGCTGGAGGATGTGTACAGACTCCAGGGTGATAAATAAAATCACCATCAGGTACAGGTTTCCACTGCCGAGAATGGACGACTTGATGGATTGCCTGAGTGGGGCAAATTACTTTTCAAATATAGATCTCAAGAGCATATATCATCAGATCTGGATGAGAGAGGGAGATGAGTGGAAAACAGCATTCAAGACAAACGAGGGTTTGTACGAATGGCTGGTCATGCCGTTTGGCTTGACAAACGCGCCAAGCACATTTATGCAGCTGATGAATGAAGTCCTGAGGGAATTCATTGGCAAATTTATGGTTGTATACCTGGATGATATTTTGATTTTCAGCAAGACCAAGGCTGAACACTTGAGACATTTGGCCATTGTAATGAGAAGACTACAGCAGGAGAAGTTGTTGATCAATTTGAAAAAATGTTCCTTCATGCAGACAGAACTCACATATCTGGGTTTTGTTATTTCGGCCAATGAGTTGAAGATGGATCCTGAGAATATTGAAGTAATCAGGAATTGGCCATCGCCGAGAAATGTTTTTGAAGTAAGGAGTTTTCATGGGCTCGCTAGTTTCTACAGAAAATTCATTTGGAATTTTAGTGGAATTAGCACCGCGATGATGGACACTGTGAAAAAGCAGCATAAAGTTTTTCAGTGGACAACCGAGGCTGAAAGGAGCTTCAATCTGTTGAAGCGAAAGATTACCGAGCAACCAGTGTTGGTGTTGCCGGACTTTCAGAAAACCTTCCAAGTGAAGTGTGATGCGAGCGGATATGCTGTTGGAGGGGTCTTGAGTCAAGATGACAGACCTATGTCATACTACAACGAGAAGCTAGATGATACAAAGATAAAATACTCCACATACGATAAAGAGTTCTATGCCATTATCTAGGCATTGAAGAAGTGGAGGCATTACTTGATACCCAAGGAGTTCATTTTGTATAGCGACAATCACGCATTGCAGTTCATAAGCCAGCAGGAGAAGTTGAATCAAAAGCATGCGAAGTGGGTGGAGTACATGCAGAACTTCATGTTTGTGATAAAGCACATTTCGGGGACTGCTAACAAATTAGCAAACGCCTTGAGCAGAAAGTGTTTGCTGCTGCAAGAATTCAAGGTCAAAACGTTGGGGTTTGAAAACTTGAAAGATATGTATGCAGGGGATGCGGACTTCGGAGAAGCATACGAAGCAGTCGAGAACCCCGTTCTCAGGGACCGGAGTCCATGGTTGGAATATCAAATCCAGGAAGGACTGTTGTTTCGGGGTAATCAACTGTGCATACCGAGTTGCTCTATGAGAGAGAATTCGGTAAAGGAGAAGCACAGCGGAGGTTTAGCAGGTCATTTCGGGCATGATAAGACATTCGCCAAGCTGAGCGAATCATATTTTTGGCCTAGCATGAGAGCAGATGTAAAAATGTTTGTTGACAGATGCAGGATATGTCAACATGCAAAGGGCCGAAAGCAAAACACAGGTTTCCATCAGCCACTATCTATACCCGAGAGGCCATGGGAGGCCATTAGTATGGATTTTGTTTTTGGATTGCCGAGAACACAACGAGGAGTTGATTCCATCTTTGTGGTGGTGGACAGATTCTCGAATATGGCACATTTTATTCCATGTCATAAGACCAGCGATGCGACACACATCGCCAATTTATTTTTCAAAGAAATTGTGCGATTGCATGGATTGCCGAGAACCATTGTCTCGGACCGGGATACGAAGTTCATAGGTCATTTTTGGAGGACGCTATGGAAGAAGCTGGGGACTAATTTGACATTCAGTTCTGCTTACCATCCACAGACAGATGGGTAGACCGAGGTGGTCAATAGAAGCTTGGGAGATTTATTAAGGAGCCTGGTGACAGAGCATCACACCAGTTGGGATCAGATCCTACCGCAGGCAGAATTCGCGTACAACGATTCGGTGAATCGGAGTACCGGTAAGAGCCCATTTCAAATTTTATATGGGACACAGCCGAGAGGAGTTTCTGAGCTCAGGGAGTCAGAACAGGCTGAAACTAGCGGTGTGAGGGTTGAAGAGTTCGCTGAGGCGATGCAAGAACTTCACGCAGAGGTGAAGCAGCAACTGCAGAAGTCGAACCAAGAGTACAAGCGCAGAGTTGATCAAAGGAAGAGACAACTTCAGTTTGAAGTTGGGGACATGGTTCTGGTGCACTTGAGGAAATAAAGGTTCCCGAGGGGAACGTATAACAAGCTCAAGATGAAGAAAATTGGGCCATGCAAAATCCTGAGGAAATTTGGAGAAAATGCATATGAGCTTGAGTTGCCAGAGGGCATCGGGATATCTCCGATATTCAATATTTCGGATTTATACCCATACCAAGATGAAGAAGCAGACACTGGAGCAGAGGAACCAGTGATTCAGTGGCAAAAACAATTGCCAGTTGCATAGAAACCTCAGATGGAATGCATATTGGACAAGCGGTTGGGCAGGAAGACCAGGCGAAAGCAATATTTTGAATACCTGGTGAAATGGAAGAATCACCCAGTGGAGGATGCCAGCTGGGAAACAGAGGCAGAAATACAGAAACATGGTCACACTGTACAGGAGCTCATGGACAGGAGCCCATGAAATCTTTTGAGCCGAGGAGTATGATGCAGGAGCATCCACACCTCATCAAGCGAACCAGCGCGTGGAGCAAAGAACGTACAGCTGGAGAGCGCCAGCACCAATTTTGAAGCATCGAGATATTGTTGCGCCAAACATTAATGCGTTGATGTAATGAAGCGCACTTGTATTTTAAAATGGACCTTGAGCAGATAAGCTCTCGTCCTTAGGTAGCTGAGGCACTTATTAGAGTTAATGCAGGTAGATAAAATAATTAAGTCTAGATTAGACAGTTTTTCTTTCGAGAGGGAAAACGGAATATGGGCACCCTCCTTTGTATCATTGTAACATTAGCATTCAGAGAAGAGAGCATTCAGCATTAGCATGGAGAGCAAGAAGAGAAGAGCAGCGAGCTTGTGAAGAATCCCCATGTACAGATATTGAATTAATAGGAAAGCTTTGATTCAATTCCATGGCTGTGATTATTCTCTGTGTGTTGTTGATATTATGTTGTTTCATACTTGCTTCTTGTTATGCCTTCGTTGTATATGCTGTTTATGTAATTTCATGGCAGATTAGGAATCTGGGAGAGAGGCGAGAATAAGTTTCAAATTGTTTCTTTGTTCGAGCCAGGAGATTCCTGCATAGAGTGCAGTTGAATTCCTCCGCATAGAGTGCATTGGGGAGGCTCTACAGTTGAACTCTTATTCTCGTCCGCCCAAGAGTTGGTTTGGGTTACCAGAGTCGTGCAGGGAAGGTGCTGACTGAATTGGAGGCTCCAGTGGCGATTCTGAGCTAAGGGAGTGGAAGATCTCTGTTGCAAGCGAGTGCATGAGGTTTGAAGGACTCAACAGGTTCGAGGACTGTTGGAGGTCTGTGGAGAAAGACGCGGGCGAAGTCTCTGAAGGAGTCAGAGTTGGAAAATCTCAAGAGGGATAGTACCTTTGTTTTGCTGTGGGAACAGACCCCAGTGAAGTTCACACATGACGAGGGTGGTGGAACAAAGGGTTCCTCAAGAGGAAGAGAATCGACGACTCGAAATCGTTGAGGAGAATTGCGGAGTCCCGTCGATCGTCAGATCGTGGAGGAGTTGCGAGGAGGTTAACTCGCAGGCGCACGATAGAATCCGATTGTCATCGCATATCGGCATATCAGGGTTGGCGAGTGTAAGAGTTGCATGCACGTTGAAATCGTGATTCGCGATCCCCCAATTTAATCGGAGCCTTAAATCCTCGGAGGGACAGGTGGCACGAGATCCCGGGAGGTCGGGACTCGGCGTTCGGAGTTTCGGCGTCAGGGAAAAGTTGCATCATGGACCCGTGATCCACGAAGTCCCGAGGCGACATGATCGAGTGGGACCCCAGGGAGCGAGTGGAGTACAGGTGGCACTGTCACGGGGAATCAGCACCTTGGTACTCGGAGTTTATAAGTTCAGGAGGCTGACATCGCGAGTGGCGATATCCCGAGTTGTTGACCGTTGACCATCGGCACTCGGGGTTCGGCGTTTGAATTGCATGAGGAGTGCGCACAGGGTTTGCGATAACGCGACCTCCGATTTCCCGAGTTGCGAAGGGGAGATCGCCGAAGGGGTAACCTGTGGGTAAAGAATTCCCGAGGGGAGTTGGAGGAGCTCTTATGCTCTTCGGGCCGTGTAAAGGAAGGTCCTAGTGGAAGCGACCGTCCGTGTGAGGGCGGGGTTGCACCAGAGTGGTATCAGAGCCTTGAACTCTTGTCTGTATATCTCAGGCGAGAGAAGGGAAGGAGAAAGGTGAAGCACTCTGATACTCATGGTTGCGCCACCTTAATTTTCTTATCCAATTTCTTTCCTATATTTTTGGAACCTACTGGGGATAATCAAAGTGCTATGGCAGAGGTGGGAAAAGAGGATATTCTCAAAACTATAAAAATATTTCACAAGGAAAAAAATTTGGGAGTAGATGGCTTACCCATTGATTTTTTTTCTTAGCTTTTATGATTTCATTGAAACTGATCTTTGAAGGGTGGTGGATGCGACAAAAACATCCCAAAACATTCTAGCATATCTCAACACCGTGTTCATTTCTCTCATCCCAAATAATGATAATCTCATGAGCTATGAAATTTTTTGACCCATTTCCCTCTGCAATATAATTTACAAAATCATTTCAACAAGACTAAAGGGAATTCTATCGCAATATATTTCACCTGATATGTTTTTATTTCTATAAGGAAAATAAATACACGAGGCTATAGGTGTTTCTGAGGAAGGTCTCGACTACATCAAAACAAGAAATTTGAAGGATATGATAGCCAAAGTGGACCTTTCCAAGGATTTTGATAGAGTAAGTTGGATATTTTTTTGTCTTATTCTCATTCACTTAGGGTTCAGTCTTCACTTTGTGGCTTCAGAAATGGGATACATAACATTGGTTTCCTTCATAATTTTAATCAACAATGCATCATCTCCATTTTTCAAGCCTAAAAGGGGTATTTAGTAGGGGTGCCCACTATCACCCCTCCTCTTCCTACTAGTTGTGGAAGGGCTTAGTCGAGCCATCATACTAGCACTAGAAAATGGTTCCTCCAAAGGGACAAAAGCATTGAAGCTGACAGGTTGTCCAAGAAAGGTTTGGAGTTGTGAGAAGGAACCTAGGAGGCCATTGAATCTAATCAAGGACAACTTATTTTCATGAATATTTGATTTAACTTCCTTACTATTTTACAAATTTTGGATGAATGACCTAGTTATAATTGTTGTTTAAAATTAAATTAAATTTTTGTCTTTCTCTATAAAGCATGGATGATATTCATTTGAAAACATGACATACCACAATCTTTTCTTTATAAGAAAGACAATTTTCCTAATTGAACATTCTCTTTGCAAGAGATATTTTTGACAAAGCATGTATAGTAACTTATGTAAAAGGTTTTAGAGGTGGAAAATACCTCTTATCATCTACTTTTATAATTTTTTCAACTTTAATAAAATTTCTAGATTGTTTTCCTTGGAAAAAATAAATCAGAGTATTTAAAATTTAGAAACTTGTTAAATAATAATTATTTTTTATTTTTTATTGTTTAGCTCATAATTTATTAATGTGCATTGATTAAAACTTTTGATAATTTATTTATGTTTTAAAAGTATATTCAAATATTATATTATAATAATAAATAAATATAAGACATATTAATTATTAATATTAAATCTCTCTCTCTCTCTCTCTCTCTCTCTCTCTCTCTCTCTCTC
>SNQJ01S0013966.1:55849-65881 GCA_010110895.2 Picea sitchensis
TCACAAGATAGGTTTACAATGGAAATTGGAATTTGTTTAAATCGTTGCCAAATTTTATAAAAGTTGAATTTGTTGGGATTTCGAAAAAAAATGAATTTAATTGTCTTTATGAATTTTATTTTCGTATAGTCATTGAAGAAGAAAATTGTTTCTATGAGATTGAATTGCTAGGATGACTAAGTTTAATTTGTTTTTCTAATGTTAGCATTCGTTGATCTTGAACAAAAGAAAGAAAATCATTTTCTTACAACCCGAAATTTAGAATAGTGAATTGTTGTAAAACAAAGTATAACATCGAAGATTTGAAATTCGCATAGTCGTGCAATATCTTCAAGAAAATCTGAATTCCAAGACTAAAGGTTCTGAAACAAGAATATATTTATATCCCTTGCCACAGAGTAAATTTTGATCCCTTCGATCAGCCAACTAATTAGATCCCTTGCCAGAGAGTAAATTTTAGTCAGAAGTAAATGATGTTTGAGTAATGTTTGAGTAGACAATCTGTTCTGAGCAGCGAACTAATTAGATGTTGATGAATCGATTTTGAGACACTATTAGTTTCTCTAAATGTTGTAAAACTTTAATTTACATCTCTTCCTTTGGTTATTTATATTTTCTTACCCGATGTAATCGACATTTTATAGCTGTCCTATATCCTTAATTATATAGTGAACGATCCATTAAAAGATCTAATATAATCTTTGTTTAAGGAATATTAAATCCTTACTAGTATAGGAATCAGACTCTTTAATTAGTTCAAAGGAAACCTTCGAAATTAGGGCTTGATGTAAAGATTAATTTAGTAATAAAGTTAATTGATATATCGTACTTTTCCCAATTAATTTGGGACTGATTATTGAATTATGGAAGAGGATCCATATAATTCTTGTGGTACATTGTCTAGAAGGTGAGTATTCATGTGTTTACTTGTATTCCTAAAAGGAAAGGAAATTTGTTAGATTGTGAGTATTACATACCTATGGAAATAAATATAGCAATTTATCTAGAGGATGACAAATAATTATTTATATAATTGTATTTTTAAGGAGAAGGTGTTTTATCTAGTTGCATAATTATTGTTTGCTTGTACTTTTAAGGGTAGGATTTTAGACTAGTATAAGAGTTATTGAATAAATTTGATTCCTATATAATTAAGTACCTTACCATGAATTTAGTATTGAGTCTAGGTTAGAGTTGATTATGGGAGTAGATACCTTTATGTTCCTAAGAACTGTCGCGATTCCTTAGACCGTAAATGGTCAAAATCAATCGAATGAATCCTAAACTTGAGTGTTGATTATGTGTCTTGGAGTTTCTAACCTTGCAGGTAGGTTGGGCGGGTAGACACCCTTGTTATCAATTTGTGATGAAATTTATCTATTGCTAATGATGATGAATTTTATTGTTGTCGTGTTGTGATGTATATTATAATCGAATGTTTATTACTAAAGTATGTTAACGTTGTATAAAAATATAAAATAAAAACAATAATAATAATAATAATAAGAGTTTTACCAATATTATATGCACTTGTTTGTTGTTGTAACGGAAAGGGTCGTTACAAGTGGAGACTTGAAAGACAATGTCTACATGTCTCAACCAAAATGATTTGTTGTAAAGGGTAAAAAACAAAAGGTATGCAAGCTCATCAAGGCTATGTATGGCCTAAACCAAGAACCTTATGCATGCTATGAAAATATAACCAAGCATACTTTGGATATCATTTTCAAACATTTAATATTAATGATGCAACTTCATTTTCCAAGAATGTTGGAAACATTGTTGTATATATTTTGGTGTATGTAGATGTTATTTTGATAACAGGGAACAATGAAGCATATATTGCATCCATAATGAAAGAATTAAAGAACGGCTTTGAGATAATATACATGGGACATCTTCACTAATGCTTGGTTATTGAAGTAACTCATAATCCAAAGCATGTATTCATCTCACAAAAGAATTACATTAGAGACTTTTTGAACAAATTTGGCATGGTTGATCGTAATCTTATTTCTACTTCAATGGAACAAAATATGAAGGAAATATGAAGCTAACATCAAAAGAAGGAAATGAATTTGAGGGTGAAACTAAATATAGACAACTTGTAGGGAGTCTTATATTACTAACTACTACCAGAACAAACATTTCATTTTCAATTGGGATACTTTCTAGGTTCATGCAAAAACCTTGTGAATGACATTGGTGTGTTGCAAAGAGAGCTCTGAGATCCTTGAAGGAAACTCAAGACTTTGGGCTCAAATACTCCAAGGTGGATGAATTCAAACTAGCTGGACATAGATATTTAGACTTTGATGGGGATACTGAGAATGGAGTGTCTACTTCAGGATACCTCATGTGTCTTGGATCAACAGTTATCTCTTGGAGATCACACAAACATTCCATTCTAGAATATTCCACTACAGAAGCTGAATGTGTGGTTGTTGTAGGGGGAAAAAAGGAGAATGTGTGGCTCAATAAGGCATTAGAGTATTTTCAAGATAAACAAGTAATTCTACTCCACTCTTGATTCAAAACAATTATGCAATCAATTTGGAAAAGAATCATATATTCCATGATCAAACAAAAGACATCAACACGAAGCATCATCTGATTCGACATCATGTAGAGGCCAATACTAGTCATTTGATACATTGTTCCAAAAGTGAACAAATTTCTATAGACATCTTCACCAAAGCAATTGGAAGAGAAAAGTTTGAAAAATTCAAAAAGATTATTGGACTTAGAAACACCCCTTTGGATTAAAGGGGGGAATGTCGGATACCTAATTCTTGGGATTATGGTATATTGTAAATATTGATTTAGGAGAAATATGAATAATCATAGGTGAATGTCAACAGTCATCAAATCTCTTAGAATATGAAACCAATATTCATCTCTCAATGTATTTATGTTTCACTTGCATCAACAAAAAATTTAAATGGATGGAGTTATTCATCTTTGGCCTCACGTTAGCACCATTTTTGTGTGTGTAAATGATGTTTATTTTTCCTTTTTTTTTAGATGGTATCAAAAAATAAATTAATGGACAATCATTAAAATTTTCAACCATGTTACTTCTCTATGAATTTAGGATTAGTGGAGGAGAGTAGATTGCTTTCATTAGATTATTTATATTCAACTGTGTTACTGCTCTCCGAGTTTAGTGTTAGTGGAGGAGAGTAGATTACTTTAATTTGTATTTTGTATATATTGCATAATGTGTTTGTGCAAAATGTCATTATGTGTTTGTAATGTCACCAATAATTAGAGAAATCATATTCTTGTTGCTAAATCGAGAAGGGTTTTTTTTTCTTTATGAGAATTTGTGATAGGTAGATAAACTCTAGATCAAAATATTCCACACGAGAGTCCAAGCTAGAGGAAGAGGTTGGATGAGGCTACATGATGGGTGCATTGGTATTTTGAATCAAGGTTGGGGACCTCCCTCTTCTCTATCAAATTGGGGGAAAAAGTCTAGTTTTTGAATATCTACGAACCTTACATAGATATATTGGAATTTTGGGAACCTTTATTTAGTATTTGTTGTCTCTGTGGATGGTTGGTGGTAGCAGGTGGAGACATAAATTTCTCTCTAGGTGCATCTAAGATATGGGGGCCCACTACTCAAGTGGATTTCCCCTCAAAATTATTCATCATAAAATGAGAGTAGATAGGGTCTCTAGATATTGATCATCTAGAGTTACTCCAACATTGACCAGTAGGATAGGTAAAGCCACTATTGTTAAATTACTTGATCGTTTCTCGGTCTTGAATAATTTATTGGAGGAGGTACTTAGAATATTTAAATGTGTCTTGGTAGGAGGGGACTCTAATCGCTATACAGTTCTATTGGAAGTGGCACTTGCATAAGGAAATCCAATTGGGCCCTTTAAGATAAACCATGATTGGATTGTATAAGATTACTTTATTCAAAAAATCAAGGACTCTTGGACTCCTGTTGATACTCCCTCATTGAATCAGTGACCATACAATTTCATCGAAATATAAAAAGGGATAAGTAATAAAAAATACAATGGTCAAAAGAAGAAAGATATTAGGATTATATATTCCTTTAAGAGTTGGAAGAATTGGCATACTTAAGGCTCTCAACAAAAGGATTTGGTTTCTTGATGGGATCTTAAAAGGATGAGCTTATCCATCTTGAAAAAAACAATATCCTCCTAGATAAGGAGAAGGAATGACATCTTAAGAGTAGGGTGATATCGCTTCAGAGAGGGGATGATAACATTGTTTTCAATAATTTCACAACTATAGAAAAAGTATTAACTCCATTTGGAAAATAGACAAAGAGGATGACACTTGTGTTGGAAATTTCCCGGATATAGTTGTTGAAGTGGTCAAATAATTTCAATCTTTGTTAAAAGAGGATAATCCTTCCACCATTGGTGCCTTAATTTTCTTATCCAATTTCTTTCCTATATTTTGGGAACCTACTCGAGATAATCAAAGTGCTATGGTAGAGGTGGGAAAAGAGGATATTCTCAAAACCATAAAAATATTTCACAAGGACAATTTTTGCGGAGTAGATGGCCTAGCCATTGAATTTTTTCTTATCTTTTATGATTTCATTGAAACTGATCTCTGAAGGGTGGTGGATGCCACAAAAACATCCGAAAATATTCTATCATATCTCAACACCGTTTTCATTTCTCTCATCCCAAATAACGATAATCACATGAGCTATGAAATTTTTTGACCCATTTCCCTCTGCAATATAATTTACAAAATCATTTTAAAAATCATCTCAACAAGACTAAAGGGAATTCTATTGCAATATATTTCACCTGATATGTTTTTGTTTCTATAAGTAAAATAAATACACGAGGCTATAGGTGTTTCTGAGGAAGATCTCGACTAGATCAAAACAAGAAATTTGAAGGATATGATAGCCAAAGTGGACCTTTCCAAGGATTTTGATAGAGTAAGTTGGATTTTTTTTGTCTTATTCTCATTCACTTAGGGTTCAGTCTCCACTTTGTGGCTTCAGAAATGGGATACATAATATTGGTTTCCTTCGCAATTTTAATCAACGATGCATCATCTCCATTTTTCAAGCCTAAAAGGGTTATTTTGTAGGGGTGCCCACTATCACCCCTCCTCTTCCTACTAGTTGTGGAAGGTCTTAGTAGAGCACTCATGCTAGCATAGAAAGTGGTTCCTCCAAAGGGACAAAAGCATTGAAGCTGACAGGTTGTCCAAGCAAGGTTTGGAGTTGTGAGAAGGAAACTAGGAGGCCATTGAATCTAATCAAGGACAACTTATTTTCATGAATATTGGATTTAACTTCCTTACTATTTTACAAATTTTGGATAAATGACCTAGTTACAATTGTTGTTTAAAATTAATTTAATTTTTTGTCTTTCTCTATAAAGCATGAATGATATTCATTTGAAAACATGACAAACCACAATCTTTTCTTTATAAGAAAGACAATTTTCCTAGTTGAACATTCTCTTTGCAAGAGATATTTTTGACAAAGTATGTATAGTAACTTATGTAAAAGGCCTTTTAGAGGTGGAAAATACCTCTTATCATCTACTTTTATAATTTTTTCACCTTTAATAAAATTTCTAGAGATTGTTTTCTTTGGAAAAAATAAAT
The DNA here is from genome assembly GCA_010110895.2 of Picea sitchensis. Lineage (NCBI taxonomy): Eukaryota > Viridiplantae > Streptophyta > Pinopsida > Pinales > Pinaceae > Picea > Picea sitchensis. The sequence goes on from SNQJ01S0013966.1 coordinate 61,475, forward strand.
CAAAGTATTTAAAATTTAGAAACTTGTTAAATATTAATTATTTTTTATTTTTAACTTCATAATTTATTAATGTGCATTAATTAAATCTTTTGCTAATTTATTTATGTTTTAAAAGTATATTCAAATATCATATTATAATAATAAATAAATAAATATAAAACATATTAATTATTATTATTAAATGTCTCACACATATATATAAGATCTTATTTATGATCATAAATCAATAAAAGAAATCAAAATGATAGGTAGAGATTCGAATTAGAAAACACCCAATCCTAAAATAGTACAATATGAAATTACAAGAGAAATAGAGAGATTTTAAGAAAGAGGGAACTTTCTAATTTTGTCATTATTGTGTTCTCGAGCACTAAGTTATTTTTCTTTGAACAAGAGTTTCTTTCGAAACATTGTTTACATAAAAAAGAAAATGCAAATTAAGAGCATAATAGAGTGTAGAAAAAACATATGTCTAAAATTGATTATGATGGAAATTTTGATTCATAATGTCCTCTCTTTTGTTTTCTTTGTTGATATTGTTTCTTTTTTAGAAATGTTTATATTTGTTTCACCTACTTAGCCTATAATAAGTTTATTGGTTCTTGATCCAATATTACTTAATTGAAATTCTCTTCCTCCTCCTCTATTTAATTTGTGTATCTATTAGTTCGGTACTAAGGTGTGAATAAAATCAACTTTTCTTCCTCATTTACACTAAGGGTTTAAGAGAGTCATGGTTTCCCTCATGGAGAGGGTGGGTGTGAACTAATTTTATTTTTATCTTAGTGAAAGCTACAATTGGAGAAAGGGGTGCATGCATAATATCTTGAGAAGTAGATAGTTGAGATGCTAGAGAATCTTTACATATCAAGTGGTCGGTCCCCAAGCTCCCACCCACTAGGTTAGTTTCTTTAGGATTTTATTAATTGCCCAATTTTTTTAGTACAATTGGTTACTATGTACATATACTATTTCATAGTAGGTCTCACATATTAAGGAAACTTGTTCACATTCTAGTGGTTGAATCTAGATATAATCTATAGACTACACCTTGCTTCTATTTCCATTAGACTTTGTTTCTACATTTATTGGGCTGATATGTAAACCTCTAACTTCATCTTCATGGTTATAATTTCCTTGTGCATCCTCCATCTCTGTAGTCCTCATTTATGAACCTAATTTCTTCAACATGTACCCCTTATTCTGCAAAACATTGCATGCAATAATTATTGTTTGAAATTATGTATATTGTAAAATTCTCATTAATTAGGCTACATATCCTTCTTCATCTCAATTTATGAAGAATTTAATATTGTACAATAAACCAAATTTAGAGAATTTTGACATAATATCCTATAAATCATATTTCCATTGAATATACTCATGCCTCATTCCAAGTTTTGAGTTGAAATCTATGGATTTTTGAATTTCCATTTCTACTCATTTGTCATTTTCTCACTAGTGCAATTTAGCTCAAAGGCCTACTTTCGCCACATGTAGAAGAAAATGTGGTGAGAACTAGGAAAACTTATATATTGGGCATTGATATAATTCATAATTATGAGTACACGACAACCTTTATATTGGATATTTAAAGCTCCATTCAAATTCCGCATCACTCTAGAATTGCCAACTTTGTCCTTTTCACATTTTCTCCATACTAGGAATTTTTAGTGAAAATTGTTATCTCCCAAATGGAGATAAAATGGGGAAACTTTAGTATGAAAAAGTAGTCTATATTTTTGAGGTAAAATTTTGATTAAATAATTTTTTCTATATTTTTTTATTTGGGGTCCCTTTCCTTCTCAAAATCCTAAAAAACTCCAAAAAAATGTTGAAATAGTGGATTTTTGCCTATTTCTATATCTTCATTCCAACGCCCTTGGAATTTGACTAAAATATCCATTAGATTTCATCAATTTTCTTCCCTAGATCTTTGTAAAAAAATTCATTAGAAAGAAGGCCTCTATCAAGGAGTACCACCTTAATCTTAAAAAATCGTTAATTTGTAGTTTTTAGAAAACTAGAGCAAAATTGGTCAGTGGCCTTCATTTACACTTTTGTAATCCTCCTCACTGCGAACTTAACCCTGAAATTACACCTAGTTATGAGATTTTTTGCTCCTATTATGACCAAAATAATATTTTTTCTCCAAACCTTTTTTTTCATTTTATATTTTGTATACCATCACCTTGCTGATGTGGAAAACTAGCTAACGTGGCAAAGCCACCCATAACAAGGATTTATCTTAACCACGATGCATAACTTTTCTTCCATTTAGTGATGTGTTGCATGAGAAATATTTTTCAATGTGACATATCGCATATCCATAAAACTCTTTATCATATGTGAAACATTTTATTCATTTGTTGCACGAGAAAATGTTTCCCATGCAACATGTTGCATGGATCAAAAGATCTTTATCACATGGAAAAAGTTTACCTCATGCGATGTATTGCATGGCCATAAAAATATATTTCTTGCATTAAGTCTTTTACTTATATTTTTTATGACTTTTCCCCTTTATATTTTTCGCATGTGAAAGTTTTATGCATGCGATGTATTGCATGGCCGGTAAAATATTTTCCTTAGAACTTTTTTCTTGATCACGTTGCTTCAAAGGTATTTATCACCTGAAACAAATATTTCCTCTTTGCAATGTATTGTGTCGATATTTTAATTGGTGTGATACACCGCATCGCATCAAAAATATTTTCTATTGACATTATTTTTGTCTATTTCTTTATCGCGTCATGACCATCTTTATTTCCTTGTGATAAAGGTAATTTTTCCTTCCTTTATAACATCGCCATAAATTCTTCTTCCTTTTCGTGTATCACACCAACATTATTATACTGCAACTAATTGCATCGCACCAAACATCTTTTTGTAAGACACGCAAGAATTTCTCGAGTTTATTAAAAACATTTCTATGTCTTGAAGCCTTTCCACCAAGAAGGAAAATTTCTTATGGTGCAACATATCACACTAAAATAATTTGTGTTCGATACATTGCACTGCACCAAATATCCTATTTGTGTGATACACAATATTCTCAAAAAAAATTTAAATCTCAAATTTTCATTTCCAAAGATAATATTGTGTCACATGAACAATATTTCACGCTATACATATTGTATTGCAAAAAAATATTTTTTTCCAATAAAAATTTTTTTCCAATATTTCTCTCGTTGTTTTTTCACTTAATCATTTTTCGAAAATTAAACACGCGACTTCCATGGATTTAGCAATTTCAATCTACAAGGATAAAATTCATCGGCCAAGTTCATACACTTGAAATACCCATGTTGATTTTTGGCCAAAATAAGCCCAAAATTTGGGGGTTTCACCCAAATTATTCTCCCCTTTCTCACAAGGTATTTGTTAACAAATTGCAAGAAAAGTGTGCCTATACTATTCTATAGTAGACTCATGCAAGCCTGGTGTTGAAATCAAGGCCTCTATACCAATATGTAACGTACTCGTTACCCAAGGAAAACAACATACTCTGATACCAATTAAAATGAATGTGTCTAGCATGACAAAAAGACGTATGCAACTATCAATAAATTTTAAAATTCGTAAATATAGATTATTCCTCAACACAACATTTAAACACATAGGACATAAACTAAACACAACATTCTCGCATAGTATTAAAACTATAAATAAGAGTAGTGACCAAAACACTTATCTTTATAAATATTTACACACTAGTTGTAGACGAAGGATGTTCCACCCAACCATAGACTCTCTTGCTCCAATTCTCTTAGTAGCAAATCACCTTCGAGCTAGGGCTATGATTCAACAAGAAAATCAAGACTCTTGTGTGTTAGCACTCTGTATTTTCTAAGGCTGAAGAAGAAATGGGCACATGTAACTACAAAACCACTTTGGAGTCAAGGATCTAACCCTTCAAGACTTGGAGAGGGATCTATCTGTATGATTTAGTTTTGTTTGGATTATAATGTTAGGCTAGTTAGAAAGTAAAAGGTTGTTTGTTTGTTTTGAATTTTTTGGTTGGAACAAGGGAAAATGGGTCATTGGGCAAATGGAGTCACAGTTCAGAATTGATCAAAACTAGGTCTTAACATGCTATTATTGCAGGGCAGGGTAGGCAAATTCACTGGATCTTTGTAATGCCCCGTATTTTGACCTTAGGTAGTTAGAACATTGTTGTTTAACCAATCTTGATAGTTCAAAGTTTAGCATTTGTTTGGAGTCAGTTAGACCTTGTTAGACATTGAGATATGTACCTCTAGGACTATTTGTATGTTACATGATATATGCTCATGAAAAAGATAGTTATTTGATTTGTTAAACATGAAAATTAAATGGGCAAGTTCGATACATGTATACCAATTCAAGTTATATTGTGAATGTATAATAGATGCAATGCGTGATGTA